>JAPQRQ010000005.1:6614181-6633240 GCA_037367365.1 Apogon talboti | reverse complement strand
AAACCCCAGCTGTGTCATCTGAGTGTTTTCAGTGAGTCTGGGACCTAACAGATGTTTGCTCTAAATAGTCAGAATACAGAACGTTTGTAAAGACGTTAAGAGCTACAAAAAAGTTTGGTTATTATCAACTAATACATGTAACATTTAGCGAAGTTAAAATTGATTTAGAGTCACGTTATACTGCACTTTTCAGGATGGTAAAATATTCTTATTACTTCTAAAGTCTTACTTCTACCTGTAGTGCTGGGTTGTTTGTTTATTTTTTGTGTATTATTTTTATTTAATTTTTTTCTGTTTATTATATGCACGTACCAGAATAAATTCCCCATATTGTGAAAACTATTCCTATAAATGAACATTTTTGTTAATTCTGTATTCTACCTTAAAGTTGTGTCCAACAACTTCTACTTACATTGAAATGCCGAATTAATCAAATTGAGAAATTGAATTTTTGTTTTTCTGCAATGTCAAATACTCCTATCAAAATGGTTTGAGTGCTTCTTTTGAATACCTTCCTTGTTAAATGATAGGGTTGACAACAACAACAACAATAATCATATGATCGTGTATTTCTATCTCTACATTTGTTTATTATTGACTATTAATTAAGCATTTAACATACAACTTACCAAGAGCTCTTTCAGCAAATGCTCTATTACTATAAAATGATGAAGTCTATCTCATCCTTGCAGAATTACTGAATCAAAAGCATTTTTGCAAAATAGGAGATCTCTCAATTAGATACTGCATGTCATTACAGTCGTTACTGAGGAGTGTTATTGTTGGACAGAGAGAGGTTTTCTAAGAATTCATGATTGGTGCTTCAGAGGAGGCGATAAATTCAGCCAGCTAATAGAAGCAGCTATGAATGAAGCTCCATTCTTCCCTTTGTGTGTGCTGTGTATGTATTCATCTCACGTATACGCCAAAGGTGCTGAGCTCTGCATTATCATTTATCTACCTCCCTGGTGTTTTAGCAGGAACTACTGTGCAGTTATGTCTGTGTCTGCGTGTGAATGAGTGAACATCACTCATTACCTATGCATTTATTTATGATAAGGCATTCTGTTCTGTTTGTTCAGAGGTGTTTAGGAATGTGTATTTTCATCCTTTCTGTGATGAAATATATCTAGACTAAGTGATCTTTGACCAATAACCTCTAGAATATTCTGCCCTGCACTGTCTGCGCACAGCATGTGACACCCATTCTGCTTTAATTGACCTCCCTTTGACACACACACAGAGTATATGACCACTTGGTGACACTTGCAGACAGACAGACACAATAGAGGACCCGGCACATTCCTTTCCCCAGGTGGCATAAAAGACGCAGCCAAATCAATGGCCTAATGGGCTCCAAATCAATGACCGACCATCATTGACCCCCAGCGAGTGTGAGCTCCTGATACTGCAAGCCAGACCATTGTGTGACCAGTGTGTGTCCGTATACAGACTATTGTGTTGTGTGGAGCTGTTTAACTGCTGGACCAGGGGTCTAACATGGGGCAACTTAGAGATGGTGACAACACATGTTTCTTAACCTCAGATAAGAGTGGGAAACTAGACCGTTGTGTCAGAAATCCATCGTTTTCTGTGTGGCAGTGAATCACAGGATTGCTGTAATTTTATCTCATGTCAGTGAAATGGAAAGATTTTCAGTCTATCTGGTATTTGTAGGAAACTTGGATATTAAAAAGTGAGTTTAATATAATCTCGATCACTAAATCATGACTTAATTACTGATGGTTCTTCATGGTTCTACCAATGGTTTCTTACTGAATTAAAAGTGATTCAGCACCGAGAAAAGTACTCCACAAGTTTGACGTCTGAATAATGTAAAAGTAAGTAAACATAATCAGTAAAATGTACTTATACACATTATATATATGTCTAAAGATCATTAAGCAAAGGCCATTGTGGAGTAAAATGGTCCCTTTCAATGATTTACACTTTTACATCATGTTTTGGGTTCATATATGTTGCTTTTAGTGTTTGATGTTGCATTCACTTAAACTATGTCTAGAATGTCAGCTTTTCAGTGGTTCAGAAACAGTCCGCCTCTGTTTTACACTTGGTAAATATTCCTACTGATCCATGATAGTATCAACATATATGTATATTTAAGCAACCCAGCAGGAAATCTTTTAGTTTATCACAAAAATTTTAGAATCAGCACATTTGGAAATAAAAATGGTTTTCACTGGACAAGAAAGGGATGAAATATGATCATGTGAGAAGTGATTTAAGTGGAATAAAAAGTCAAAGTCATAGTTGAAGTATGAATGGAAATATAAATACCTTGGATAAAAGTAGGCATCCACTTTCCATCTCTGTGAGTAATACCTTAACATGAGGCTTCAAAAATGTGTCGTTACAGTGTTGTCAGTATTGTTACCTGTGACAGATGCTTGAGGCATTTATCGGAGCATCTGCAGCCTCACCAGTAGTAGGGCATTGTTCAGTAAATGTCTTATAGTTAAATTTAAGGCTCTCTGTTTGATAGATACCTTGTAATCGCAATTTTCCTTTCATCGTTTCACTCCATCCATTATTGTTTTCATTCACCAGATCCCCTCTCTTCCTCACTTCACCCCCAGCAGCTCTCAGATTCAGCAGGAGCTCCCTCATCCCCCAACACCACATCCCTCTTTCTCCTCCAGGCCTCCACTCTAGCCCCTACAGCTGTGTGTGTAGGGTTAGTGGTGGGGAGGACAATGGGTGGTAAGGGGGCTGGCTGAATGGGACCATTGAGTCTGCTCAGCCAAACAGAAAAGCATCTCCCATCTCACTTCAAAACCCACAGTTTCACTCTGTACAACCAGGCCTTTATGCTCCATAATTACACCCTGACACACATGTATACACACGTACATACATACATGTACACCCACACACACACACACACACACAGTCTGAACATCAAATAGAAATCTAATTTTGACGCCCATAAAGTCAGGATTGGATTGAAATAGATTGTGTGTGTGATATTAAGTTTATGTAGGTGATATGAAAATGACTGTAAATGCCAATACCACACATATGAAATAAAAGTTGAAGTATTTCACGAGAAAAATTATGAAGATAACCTCGTACACAACAATGTCATACTTTGCATGATCAAGAGAGAAGACAGGAAACATGTTTATGTCCATGACTTCTATTTATTGTTGTATGTGTTATTCTTATTGTTCCATCATTCAAGGATTAAGCAATTTTCATCTATGTGCAAATCTAGTTGGTAAAAAGCCTGAAAGCGAAAACACAATCAGGACAAGTTTGACCTTTCATGTTGTTTTTGGAGATCCTGCAGCAACATATTCATTATTTATAGCTGTTTTACATCCAGATCTGCCTTGTACCTACCTTTGTAGCTGGGTTTGAAGGAAAATGTTGCAGGTGTTGTTTAGTTGTCACTATAATCTACATTTTACAGAGTTGAAAAAATTCTCTTCAGCGCCATATCGAGGCTGTGCAACATTATCTGTGCTTGGCCTGAATATTGGTTGAAACGTTCACACGGCTACCCTCTGCAGCTGGTAAATCAGCCACATTCATCCACAATCCCATCTAAGTCTCATTTCTTTGCTATAATAGAACAAAATAGCTGCAACAGCTGTGTAACAATATGTGTTAACAACCTAATTCACTGTAAGCTCTTTAACAAGAGGTATTATCATAAACAGCCTGTCAGACAAAGACAGCAGGTCCTTACAGGGAAAGTGCTGCCACAGAGTGCAGTATCACCAACAGTTTGTGTGGCTGTTACGCTGGGCCATTTAAACTCCACCGGCCTCGTTAGCCTATATCCAGACCTGTAGGCAGCCTGGGCATTGTGTGTCCAGCACACTGAAGCATTGTGGACTGGGATAATCCATACAGGGTAACTGGTGCACCCTATCACACAACACAGAAGGAGAACGAGGTATGGATGGAGGCATGGGCTGATCCATCCATTCATATGACATATGCTGTGGTTAGTTAGTTTCTAAGTTAGTCAGTTATTACACTGGTCTACTTTTTTTTTTTTTTTTTTACAAATTATCTGCCTCAGAGATTAAATGTGCAAAATTTTATAATAAGATGAATTGGAAAACAAACAATATAAGTGCTGGTTAGCTGATGAAGGGTTAGTACACGTATGTATTGGTTTCTATACATTTATACAATAGATTTATAAGTCTTCCACAAAAGTAAATGATGTGAATGATAATGTGTATATGTTTAGAAGGTAGCTCTGAGACAAACATTCCTTTTGATTAAAACCCCTTCCCTCATTGATTCTCAGAATTTTACATTTTGAACCAAGACCGTATCTTGGAAACTAGAGTCAACCAACCTTTTTGACTTAATTTTTCTATATTAGTGACTCAAACTTGGTAAAACTTCGTTATTTTTACTCTGGAGGTATTTTACTTGTGGACTAGTGTTATGAACAAGGCTGCCATTGAAAGTAGGTATGGAAAAAGTTAGATTAACTGTCAAAGCTAAAGAGGCTTTGCAAAAAACACTGAGTACCTGAAACTACATTTTTACAAAACTAATTGATATAGAATAAAGTTGCAGAAGAAAATGTCTTCAGCTTGTCAGTTTATTTACTTATTTCACAAATGACAAAAACACTGACTGGTGACACACACAGTTAGTTTTTGTGGATGAATTCTGAAGTGATACATTTTTAGAGACTGTATGATGTTTGTCAAGTTTTTATTCCACAGTACTTTATCTGAACTCTCTGCCCTTGCAAATACACTATATTACAAGAACAGACTAAAACACTAAAAATAATAATCCAAAACTGCATCAAAATCTAATCAAACATGAAATCAAAACAAAAAGTCATGTCTGTGTGCTGGAATGGCATAGCATCTCACAATTACACTGAAACAAAGGATGCAGGCAGCAGGAGATATGATGCTGGAATTGTGTGTGTGTGTGCGTGTGTGTGTGTGTCAGGCTGGGTCTGATAAAGGGGAGGAGGGGTGGGGGGGTTAAAGCTCCATATGGGCACCCCACCCCTTGTATCCCGTACCACCACCCTCTCAACCCCCCTGCAAACAGGCAGATGTCAAATGAGACGTCCCTCCCTGATGGGGCACAGGGTCACACTGCACAGGGGTAAATAACAGAACAGGAGGGAGAGAGAGAGAAAAGAGAGATGCCTTCCTGCCAACATCCCCACCCCCCCGAAAACACACCAAAAGAGATACACACATGCACATGGTCCAAAAAAAAAAGCTCCACAACACAAACATACCACCACATAGCCACAAGCATAATCTGCAAGAGCAAGCAAGAACTAGAATCAGTGTCTCATTCCTTTAATCAAATGAGGTCATTTAAACTAAGAAACTAAGAAAAAAATATGTTAAGTATGAACAATGAATGTGAAAAAACATTAATCAGTCCCACTTCTATTTCCTGAGAGGTGCGACACCTTGATAAATTTCTTGTGGGTTTTATCATTTTCAAGGCTTGGACATTTTTCATATTTTCTATTTTTGTTGGGTTTGGACGAAATATCTTACATTACATTTGTACATTCCTGAGGACTTGAAGATGGACACAATGTATTACTTCGTTTTGATAAAATAAAAGTCAAATATTTTCACTTCTATTTCTACCTTTTGACATTGCTACTATGGAGAGTTGCATCCAAATTTGATTGTGCTACAATGTACAATGACAGAGAAGAAATTCTATTCTATTCTATCCTATTCTATTCTATTCTATTCTGGGTATTTATTCTATTCTATTCTATTCTATTCTATTCTATTCTATTCTATTCTGTTCCGTTCCGTTCCGTTCCGTTCCGTTCCGTTCCATTCTATTCTATTCTATTCTATTCTATTCTATTCTATTCTATTCTATTCCACTCTATTCTATTCTGTTCTGTTCTGTTCTTTTCTGTTCTGTTCTATTCTATTCTATTCTCGGTATTTTATTGGCAATGTAGGATTAGGTTTTTCTTTGTCTTTAGAAAAAAAAATCTTCCTTCCCTCACATAAATTATGAATTTGTTTAAAATAAACAGCCACACACTAACACTAACTAAAATAATTATAGAGTTTATCTAGAAAATGTGAACTGCTCTGTAAGTTTTGAGATGAATGAAGAGACTCAATTGAATATGCACAAAATGCAAAGTGGACAAAAACTGTTGTGTGCTGATGTGTGGATACATATGTTATCTGACTGTGTTTGAGTGCAAAGGGAAATGCAAGTGCTTTTCATGGACAGGTGTCAGTTCTGTGTGGAGGTATGGGCTCCAGTTCTAAACAAAGCAAGGGAATGGACACACACACACACACACACAGGCTGCTCTCTGTGTATTGAGCTCTGAATGGTTACGCCTGCAGGGCAGGAGTAGGGTTACTTTACATACTGCACTTACAGCTCCCTTTACCACTGGGGTATAAAATGGATTTGAATGAGAAAGAGGGGAACAGAGGGGTGGAGGAAGGAGGGAAAAGGGGAAAAGGAGGGCCTGGGGACTCCCTTTGTGTAACAGGAGGTCTGCTGCTGCTCTGGCATGGCTATGGAGATGGAGGAGCGGGGTCAATCTCCCTGCACTCCCTCCCTCTGTCCTTTTACTATAGGCTGCCTGCTCTGTCTCTCCTCCTCATGCCTCCCTCCCTCCCTCTATCCATCCATCCCTTCCTCCCTATTAGCATAGCAGCTGCTTGATACAGGGTGTAGGGTGGGGAATGGCCAGGTTGCTGTGTGCATATGTGTGTGAGGGTGTTTTGCAGAGGGAGGTGGTGGTGGGGGTCCAGTCAATGGCGGTCCGTCTGGCTGGTGAATAGCAGCTAAAGCCGGCCCCCACAAGCTAGACAAAGGAGTCGGGGAGGGAGGGGACGAGGTCGGGGTGTGTGAGGGGAGATGGAGGGAGGGAGGGATGGGTGGAAGAATGAAGCAGTGAATGGAGCGCCTTGTCACTAGCGCTATGGAAAGAAGCACAGAATGAACTGGAAGAATGAAAGAAAAGTTCAAAAAGGAGTGGAGGGCAAGGAAAAGACCGGCCCGACCACCTGTCTCTCTCTCTCTCTCCCTCTCTCTCTCACTCACTCACTTTATTTCTTTTACTCCCCTTCTTACTCACAGACAGACTTTGGGGAGGGGGTGTTCACTGGTTGTGTTTAGCAACAGACATGTTTTTGTTTTCAGGCAGAGACGGACAGAAAGTGCAATATCAGCAGGATTTAAAGCTCACTGTCATCCACCAGCAGCCCTGACTCAATGTGTTTACTGCATCACTGTGGTGTGCAGCTTAAAATGGGTGTTTTGACCAAAGAAAAAGAAATATCCAGTAAACAGGTCTGTGTAAGAATTTAAAAAAAACTTCAAGATCAAATTAAAATAAAGATTTTAACTGAATGTGCATCAAAATCAGTGATAAATTCACAACTAAAATCCCAAAAAAATATCTAAATACTATTGTTATTTATGAGACATGGTCACCTGTCCTGGTAGAATACAGACAGAGGAGAAGAAAGTGAGTGAAAAAGTGTCAAGGCAGATGAAATGAATTTGTAAAATAGTTTATGAAAATCAGTCTCTTTGCAAAAGTGGCACATCAGGTCTTTTCAGGTAACATTGCTGTTCACAACTCAGCTTCATGACTTTATGTAATAATCTGCACATAACTGGTACTTTTAAATGTCAGTCAGGCTATGGAAATCATATAGCTCTTCTGCTCTGCAAGATAAACACATTGTTAAGATAGATAACAAGATAAACACGATAAATACATGTTAGTTACACACAAAACATTTATATTTTTCACATGGTGATGCTCATGAAAATGACAACATACAGTATAAGTAATAAAACATAGGCTTCATTCATTAAAATACTTACAGGATTTGCATCAACAGTCTGATTCGTTTGGGTTTGTACTGTATCATATATGAATCTATTGTGTCAGTTTGCTGATTTGTGGGGTTTTTGCACATTTATATGTCATAAAAATATGCGGAAACTTTTATTACAATAGTAAAATAAATCGCATGTACACAGTAACTTATTGACTGTCCCTTTTTACTCTGTCAGTGGCATCACCTGAATATGTCATCAAAGCAAAACATGTAAGAGACTTGTGGCAAATGTAAGGAATCACAGTAGTCATTGAGCAGGAACCTGAGAAACACTTATTTTATGTTCATTTCTTAAACTTCATGCACTCGACTAAACTGCTTATATCACAACATGAGTCTTTAAGTATGATGTGGCAATGTGCTAGTGGCTAATAAAACACTGGATTATAATTAGATACAAGTTGATGTACATACAAAGGCGTCACAGACTACATTTTTAGTGTTTTCATAATACTGCTTTCTTCACATCTTTAGGTCAAATCAAAAATTTTATGTTATAATTGCATAAAATAAAATGACTAACTTGGCTGGATGTTAAAGTCATCACAATTAATCATGTTATTTTATGCTAATTTACCTCCAGTATAATTTATATAATACCTCCACACCTTTTTTACTCCCACACAGTTAATTGCACTTAAATGTTTTGCATTTTCATGCATGTAGAGACATCCTTTTAAACTGATCATTCTCATCTCAGTTCAACCAGTCATCGCTCTATCCACTCAGCAAGAATCACTAAAACACTTTGTATGCAGGACTTTGAAAACTTCATTCTAACTTTAACAAGCTAAAGATATTCACAGTACCACACTTGACAACAAGAAGTAAAATCTCAGCCACCTGTGTTGCCTAACATCTGATTAATGTAAAAACTGTTAAACGTTACTATGAGTTCCTCTTTATGTGGCCATCATCACTCAACAGGTTCCTGCTGCAACTCTTGAAGTTCCTCATCAATGTTCTTGAATTGGACTACATGCCATTATAAAACCGTTTGCATTACACTGTTAGTCATCCAAAGATCAATTTGGGCAATACTAATCTCACAGTCACAGTTCATATTCTTCCTGTGTTGATCACAACTTATTATAAAACAGGAATTCAGTTTTGTTAAACCAATTAAATTACATGTATTTCAAGACTGTCAGTTAAACTTTAACCACTCATTTCAGGATGTACGAACAGGTATGATGCTTGACACAAAAGCCTTTTGGATGCAATTAGAAATAAATCACACTGATACACTTAACAGCTGCTGTAATGTCAATCAACAACCAATATTTAACTCGTTGTCACAAGACTCAAAAACTACTATACTGTCAGATCTATAGTTATTTTACCAATGTGATAAAGTAGTAAAATCTCAACATTTGTCATAAATGTGACTCGTAGTTTTTTTCAAACAAAAACCTGCCCAAAGACACGTGAAAAGTTTCCTTTATGATTATGATATTTAAATGGATTAAAACAGAAGGGATTTTTTCTCAATAAAAACTAACATAACTTAAAACCATCTAGAAATCGAGAATGATCCAACAACACAATACTAAAAGGTCATGTTAAAGGGCTGTTCTGTTCTAATGACTTTACAGAAAATCACAGGTGGTCGGATGAGTTCTTCCATGGCTGTAAATTACGCAAATATAGAAACAAGTTATGTATCAGATGTCACCTGTTGAGTGCACTACTTTAATGACGCTAATTATGAATGAACACGTATGTCTCTGAAGTTGCAACAGTTCCCTGAGCAATTCTTCATCTGATTTTCTCTCATCGACATTTCTGCAAAATTCCTCCCAAAATGCCTCGTGTTGCTCCTTGCACAGGCCAGACTAAGACGAGCACGGAAAGCCAAGGCACATGAAGAACCTATTAGGGGGCCTAGCAGCCAGCAGCAACCCTGGGAGGCCAGCCAACTCAGTGTGTGAACAATGGGAACCCAGCTCAACAAAAACATCCTGCAGAAGTGAGAGACTGGGAGGGAGAGAGGGAGGGAGGAAAGGACAAGCAAGCAGCAAGCCAGATAGCCTGTTCAGCCTGCCACGGTATCAAAACATAGAGGGGCTGGTGTTTAAAGGAGCAAACCTTCCTGGTGTTGAGTTTATATCTGAGACTTTTTAACAAAGAAACACATTAGATCGGTGCAACTGATGTGGTCAGTTCAAAACATTTGCGCTAAGGTCATAGATGGTTCAGGTGCAGCTCAGAAAGTTTGACAGCTGCTCTAACAATAGCCCAGACTCTTGTCAGTGACGACCAGATGCAAAGGGTGCCGCTTCATTTTACAAAATCAGTCTCGTGCTGAAATAAAAAAATGTTGCAACCACAGTTTAGCTGCGAACTGTTAAGCTATTGCCTTCACATTTGCTAACTGCAGGTCTACACCCAGTAAATGTTGCAACATGAACAGGTTGAACATGTAGAAAGATGTATTGTCGTGTCAGTTTTCCCACGACCCTCCCACAGCCGTGCAATATCAGTTGCAACTCGACATTTCCACGAAACGAGGACAACATGAATAAACAGGTGCTGAGACTTAACAGTAATAATCCAAGAGGCCAGTGTGATCCTCAGAAAAGGCTGCTGGTCACCTTCTCATATCTTGTGCTACTTTGTGTCAGAATCGCAACTTCAATATTCACTATTAACCTAACCTGAGATTCAGAATGCACACACATACACTGTTTATCAACGTCTTTTGGTTGCAAATGATAAATCCGTTTTTTGCAGCTCTTTTCTTTTTTGAATCACGACAATTCCAAAGAAGTTTAACAGATTTCACATTCATTTGATGCATATGCTGACAGGCTTGGAAGTGCATGTCAGACATTATCACAAATATACATATAAATAAAAGTGTTCTTTGCTTTAGTTTCCGTTCACGTTATCAGCTGATAGAAATCCAGCATGTTTTCTTACATGTGAAACAACTCACGGAAAAGTAAAATAAAATGAAAGAAGAAAAAGTGTCAGTGGAAAACATACTATAGTTACATGTTCCATGCATAAGTTAGCAGTGAAGGGAAGAACAGGTTGTTAGTGGAGAGTTGGATTGCAGTGCAAAGCTTGGGTCTTAATCATTAGAAAGAGTGAACAAGAGGAGAGTGTGTGTTGGAAAGTTTTTGAGTGTGTGGGGGTAACATAAAACCAGCTCTCCTACAACACACACAGGGGAGGGGACCCTTCTTTAAACTGAGCCTACCCACAATGCACCAGGCTCTTTTATCCCGGCAGTGAAAGGATGAGGCCAGATGAATGACAAAAGGAGAGAATGGGGATCTGGGTTGGGCCCGGCTTGGAAGACAGGGAGGGAAAAGAGAGGAGGGTGGGGAGAGGGGGGGGTGTTTCCCAAACCAACCTTTTCTATGAAAAATGTAGAAGGGAGGTGGGGGGTGAGGGTTGGTGAGTGTGCGTGTGTGTGTATGTGTGTGTTTGGGGGGTGGTGGTGGAGCCAGTGAAAACATTTGCTACGGAGATGGGGAAGAAATGTATGCATACACAGAAAATTTGAGTTTAATGATTTCTTTACTGGCTTGTACACAAACGTACAAAAATAATACAGCACTCATCTCCACATGACATCACGTCATCATCACAGTGTTACAAACGTTCAAAAATAAAAGAATACAAACAAAAACAAACAAACAAACAAAAAAAGGAAACCAAAAGAATCAAACATGATGGAACATCTGCATCACTCATGAAAAATCTGCTGTTTCCACTTGCTTGAAATGAAGCAAGACCAGAAACACAACTTGGTCCAAAGAAGTCAGCACTTTTTCTTTAAAAAAAAAAAAAATTCATCTCATGTACACCATTCCGGCGGCTGGCTTCTTACGTCATAAATGTTATGACCCTGATAAGCCAAACAACCACACAACCGTGCAATTTTAATCATGTTACAATGATCTTACCATCAAATGTATTATTCCCCCTTCAAAAAGAAAAAAAAGGAAGACAGCACTTCAGAAAAGAAAGTGCCCCAAGATTTCATCATCATCAGCGTTGATATATATATCCATATGTATATATACATACACCCAATCACAGAGATACACGCATCTTTGTTAAAAAAAACATCATGTTTTTCCACAAAGTAACACACACATTAGGACATTATCACCTGGAGCATATATTTATACAATAGTATTTTGTTGTGTTTGTCTTTTTTCTATTCAGAAAAAAATTTAAATGTTGACACATAAAAGCCAACTTTTCAACAACAGTCATCAGTGCAATATTCAAACAAAAAAAAAAAAAGAAAAGGAAAAAACATCAAGTTTAAGACAAGCGATGCATATTTCATTTGTTGCCTGATACCAATCTATACCTTGATGTAGTGGATCTATCGCTTCAGTTATTTGTGGTTGTTCCAGGTTTTAAAATGGGTAAGATCTCAGTCTGGTTGACTGTTGAACACAGCGACACAGGGCCTCATGAGAAACATCACACATGCTCACACATACACAATTCACTTTAAAAAACACACACATACATACTCCCTCAACAGCTTCTCATGAGGTGAACCGGTGTGGCTGTGAAGCTTCTATACAACTGTTGGCCATTTGAACAGTAGGCTTTAAAAAATAACATTAACAATAACAAAAAAAAAACATACAAGCAGCATTGATACAAATGTTAGGGTGACATGACTTTCAAAATGCAGCAGGCAAGTTTATGAAACCAAATTCTTTTTTGTTTTTTCTTTCATTTCTGTGACATCCTGCAATAGTCATGTGTTGTTGTTTTTTTTTTTTCTTACGTCTTCATCATCCAACAGTAATAGGGTCCTGCTCAGTAGTAAGTAACTATTCCAAAGCCTTGACTCCTGCAGTTACCCCATGCAAACACTGGGGGCGCACAAGGCTCCGCATTTTTGTGCAATAAAACTCCCTGCATTTACAAGTCATGCAATACAATTCCACTTTTTGTATGACTGAAAAATAGAAAACAAAACAGACCATACAGGCTGATGAAGACAGAGAGAGAGAGCGACGTGGAGGTTTATAGGGAAGACATGCAACAATGGCAGTGTATGTGAGAGAGAAAAAACCACAGACTCCCTTACAGGAAGGCTAAATGACGCTTTGCTTGTCAGAATTCGTTTGGTTGTAGTGTAAAATAAACTGTCCCGACTGAGGATGCAGAGAAGGGTTCATCGCATCTTCTGTACTGAAGTCCATCTGCCTGTTCGGCTACAGAACAAAAAAAAACAAAACTACTTGTATGTGGATGATCACAGACAAATTGTGAATCTCTTCAGACCCCAAACAAGGTGGCAGAGTGGTGAGAGAAGTGGAAAAAAAAACTTGAGAATACTTTATAGTCGAGGTAGCTGGCAAAAGGCAACCAAACAAAGTCCTTAGATGGGAGAGTGAGGGGAGAAAATCCACTTGAGAATCAACAGATGACAATAGAGGGCTTTCTGTTGTGATGATGAGTGGGGTGGGAGTGGCAGGTCTACCTCCACATGGGACAGTTTATACTACAAGTCTGCAGCAGCTTGAGTCACCCTAGATATTTTTACATTTATAGATTTTTTTTAAGATGAACCACAACATATTCAAAAATGCATCTTCTCAATGTACCTTCATAAATAAAAAAAAAACCCAGCCTGCTTTCACAGTGATGACTAGGATGTTAATAAAATACTGAAAGGAGATTATAAAGTGAATTTCAAATGCGACTTTTTGATACAAAGCGAAAGCAGCGGTTTTTAGTAACACAATGACCATTGGCAAATTGGTCGCACTGGCCTGAAAAGTTGGACGCCAGCATGGCAAGATCTGCTTGCAGTAGGCAGAGCGCATTGAGCTACTGTCTCTTTTCTTTAAAAACAGAAACAAAGTAAAGCTATTGTGTACAGTACTTCACAACATACTTGAAGTCAATTGTTGTTACATTATGATTACACATCTGAAAAGCGAGTTGGATATAATGCCGCACTTTGAGTTTAAAAAAAAGAAAAAGAAAAAAAATCATTGAATTTATTTTAAAAAATAGACCTCTGGTAGCCAACAGAGGGCAACCCTTCTTCTCTTGTTCATGTGTTTTCCCTTAGATATTCCAGCATGCAGCTATATAGCATCAAGTGCCGTGTTTCATATAAAATAACTTAAAAAGGGTCTTAGAAGTGAACAATGAGGAGGAACAGGTCAAATCCGCGCCCCCACAAAGAAACTATTCAACTGTACTGAGGATGGAAGGCCATGTATAGAAAAAAACTGGGCCATCTGCACTCTGGAGTCCAAACACACACACACACACACACACACACACCAATGATACACAGAAGCAGGCTTCTATTATAGCGAACGACACGATCTAGTAGGCTATACACATTCAAGAGGAAAGCTTTAGTACCAACAACCCCATCGAAATGGTGTTTTCTTTTGTTAAAGATGTCGTGTTGAAGCGCTGTGTATGTGCATGTGTTTGACTCAGGAGTGCACAGAAGGCCCCGTTTGGTTTACAGTGAGGGAAGATTATTACGCAGGCCTATGTTTTATTTTCCTTTTATATAATTTGGCACAACTATGAAGATAATGACAGTTTCTGCTTTTCAAGAGCCTGGCTTTCCCGTGTGTTGCACTTTTATTTTCTACTTGTTGCTTTGTTGCTTTTGTTTTCTTTTTTACCTGACAGCAGAGACAGATCACCGGGCGCCAGAGGAGTACTTGGCCTTGGTGATGAGGTATAGCACAATGTCTTGGTGGCCCCCGAAGGCGGCGATGTGTAAAGCGCTCCACCCTTCCCTGTTGGCCAGCCGGATATCTGCACCAAACTTCACCAGCAGTTTTACCAGCTCCAAATTCCCGTCAATGACGGACTGGTGGAGGGCCGTCTGTCCTTCTGGCCCGAAGGAGTTAACGTTGAACTCACAGTTTGTCATGTTCTGCAGCAATGAGTGAAGCTCCTTGGTGTTGCCCTTCTTCACCGCCTCCTGGAAAACCCTCTGCGGCGCGGAGCAAGTCGACACATCCGCCTGGCTCATGGTTGCAGCTCGCTGGAGATGGGGGACCAGTAATCCTGCCTGGGCTCTAAAGCTGATAATAAGCTTCTCCTTGTTGAGCGTCTCTGGTCTGGTAACTATGCCACAGTTACACTGGATTACAACCAGTTATTAAGGCACTTTAAAGTACTAAATCAGAAAACGAAGATCACTGTGTATATCCCAAAAAGGACAAGAGAAGAAACACACTTAGTGTGCAAAAATGTTTATATCTGAGAGATCCTGAAATCTCTACAATATAAAAAAGGGTGCTTTCAGATCCAGGGGTCTTTTGACTTTTAATCCCCCTCTGTAGTAGCAGCAGGTAGCCTAAAGCAGGGGATGGAGGAGACACCTCCGACTTCACTTGGCGAAATTGTAAGTATGACCACTATCTCCACTGGACAGACTTCTGGTTCGTGTGTCCCCCCCACAGGGTTTCCTTGAACGGTCCGACCTGTTTCCCGGCTACACGTCCCTGCTAATGTCGCTGTTCATGTGGCCAGGGCGTCTGAGAAACACAAAAAAGACAAGAGAAGTCCACATGAATTCCGATTCCTCCCCAACAGACCGCGGCACAGACCCTACACATTCCGCCACATCCAAACGAACACATCCCCATGCGCACGCGTTTACGCACGGATGAAGTGCTGGACTTTTGACTCTAAACATGTCTCAAAATGTTATCCGTCGGGGATTTGTGACTTACCTGTGACAGATGGACGGGTCCGTAGCGACGAAAATGATAGAAATCCACCGTGTGGCCCGGTCTGTGTCCTCCGTGCGGTCCGTGAGTCTCTGCCCTGCGCTGCGCTTTGGGGGAATATTTTACGCGTCCTTTATTTGCATGACAATACCATCCCAAAGAATCAACTGTGGAGGAATGGGCGGAAACCCGGGGAGGTTATAGGCTGCCGGCTTGGTTAGGGGGAGGGACCAAGGCCCTGTGAATCTGCTGGGAGGGGGCGTGGTCTTTCGAGGGGGAGCCAAATGTTGCTGCAGTAATATTAAACAAGCCGCCTGCAGCAATATTATGGAGAGCTCTATATCCGATCTCCTGTAGCTGACCCCAGGAAGCGGACTGAAAGCCAGAGGCACGGTGCTGCCAAAGCTGTAAACTGCTGAGAAAGCGGCACTTTGTAAAGGATCATCTACTGGATTATATCATCAGGAGGAGATTGAAACAAAAAAAGTCAGTCAAGCACTTTAAATGCCACGCATGTATGATATATTCAGAAATCATTTTAAGGAAAAGGATAAAAGATAAGAACCACCTATTTATATACGGTTAAAGAAAAACTGATGTAAATAGACAAGAACAAAATTCAAGAGAGCATGAGTGATTGGTTACGTTTATTTTGAAGCGCAACAGGTAAAATGTTGCGTAAAAATCAGTGGCATCCTCTCACGAGTTTGGTGCTGATTAAATAAAAATGTAGTCAACGGGTGAAAGATTGTCAGAATGGACACGTTTTAGTAAAGATTTCCCTGAACTCGTTAACACACTTTCGTGGAGGCTAATTGGGGGCTGAAAGGCAATAATAATGACAAACTATCCAGGAGAGGGTGGGGTTTACAACTATGCGCAACACTGCTTGGAACTACGTGGCAGAACTTTCTCTATTGTATGACCATAAAAATGAATGACAGCAAACTAAAACACCTCCATTAATTAAAGCACACGTTTGGATTTTAAGTCCCACATAGGCCATCTAAATCCTAGACAAACCCATCCTTTGGTAGAACAGTTGCTTCCGAACCAAATATTACATGTAGTGCAATAAAAGCTCCAAAAGGCCGGCAGTCTCTCCACAGCTCCATATAAAAACACCTCTGTAGAGGAGATTATAGGTGACTGAATCATAAACTGCGGATATATTCCAGTTGTTTTTAAATGACTGGACTGGGGGACTTCAGATAACAAAAGCCCTACGCTACTTCCTTTTTGCAAGTGAAAAGAGGTGACGCTGTGCGCAGATTGACACGCCGCTCAGCTGCCCCCGCCACCGTGGGAACTGGGCGTCTGTGAGTGTGTGTGTGTGGTTTGGGTGAGAGAGAGAGAGAGAGAGAGAGAGAGAGAACGGTCGTAATACTAGTAATAGACCGAGGAAATATAGATTAGCAAGAAGCAGCGTGCGTAAATATGTGAGAGATGGATAACTGATAGAGGCAAAGGGAGAATGCAATAGGGAAACCACACCAGGTATATCTCAGCCAACCCCGGGCCGTTTGCTCCGTTTGGCCGCCCATACTCCTCTCATTTGTGTAACACTTTATAAACCACTCTCCGCTCTGATGGTTTGGCGGTTTTCACACTGTCCTCTTTTTCCCACACACAGAACTGTACATTTGGCGCACGTCTGTGGCTGCAACTGCACAGGGAGTGTGCGTTTATGTCTGTGTGTGGGAGAGACTGCAAAATAGATCCCACAGATGAAGGTCATAACCTACTTTAAATATTCAAAAAGATCATCATAAACAAAATGGAAAACATCCGTAGCCGGATATGAATGTGTATGATCATATTTTGAAACATCGCTGCTGGACCCCAGAGACTGATCGTCTATTAATAGTGGGAATCAGTGCCATATAAGAACATAAATGGACGCATTACGACGACCAGTGAAGGCACTGATGCCAAACTGAATAAAAGTCCATCCGGTCAAAAAAATATGTATATTTCAAGTAAAGAAAGCACTTGTACAAGTTGGTAACACAGCAGTAAATATGGCCTAAACAGAACTTTTAGTTGTCATTACAATCCCGTCTTGAACTATGCTTTTCCTACTCAAAAATAATTCACTCCCACTTCATCACAAATTAAATAAGCATCAAACAGAAGTTGCATAGGTCCATAACTTTGTATCATATAAGCCTATGTATCACCCACACTTTTTGTTGTGGTTGGGGTACAAGGAAGATAAAGACACACTGCTTAAAATTGTGAACAGACCTGTCATGCTGAAATATAAATATCTGATTGTAGGAGCTCCAGAATAAAGATGTCAGTGTACTTGTACGCCAAAGTGACTTTTCGTGAACCTGTGATTCACGTGTTTTGAACACATTCATGTTGACGTGCAGGTGAAGTTTTGTGCATCACTGTGCTGACTATTTTTGTTTGTTCCTGTATATCAAGTCATACACAGCTGGGAATGCTACAGAACAAAGAGCGTGGCTTTGACTCATTGATAGAAATGTGGTGAATACCTAACTTAGGGACTTCATAAAGGCTACAGTAACAGATGGATGTGCCTGTCATACAGCTTTGATCTGAGTTTGGAGATCAGAAGCACATGCACATAACTATATGATTTCTTAACAATTCAGTAAAACTGCCTTTTGTTTTTTTTTTTCTCTTTGGGGCTTAATGAATGGTGCAGAACATCTTCTGGAAAATTAGGAACATCTGTCCGCTATCAGAGCTTTTGGCTGCAGTATGTCTGGACACTTGGAAAACATTTGCACAGACCGCAGGAGCCAAAAGTTTCTCCGATTGGATGAGTTTCTCCCCCAAACTCTGTGGCATTTGCTCTCCTCTGTCTGCCCCCCCCCAACCACCTCTTTGCTCTCGACTCTTGGTTAATGTGTGGGAAAAAGACAAATCCAGATACAGACGTTCCGTGTGGTGTAGGTAGCCTCGTTCGACACGACACAAGATGAAATACTTTGCGAACGGAAAAACGCAAATAAGCATTTAATACGTGCGTAAAAGCGCACGCGGTACACCACTCGCCTTTCTTTGGGAGTCAGTCTATTTCTGTTCTATTTATTCTAATTGTGCAGTCATATCTCAATTCTATTGCTATGAGTTTATAAATAATACGTGTTTGGTTTTTCTTTTTGTTTTGTTTTTTTAGATAACATGCAGTGCTGTGTGGCTGCGCTGTGAACGGAGCACCAGACGGAGCACGGCAGCTCAGCGCTCTGGGCCGTGTTTTGGCGCCGAGGCCCGGGATAACCGGGGCCAGACATACGGGAGGTGCCTCCTATCCAGGGATGAGCATAGTTTAGTTCAAGTAGATTAAGTCACACACCGCTCTAAATGATGGGAGATGAGTTTTACATTAAGATGAGTTGGTGATACTAGTAATGTTGAGCCCTACATTCATGACAGAAAGCATGAGCGCGCGCGCGCGCGAGAGAGAGAGAGAGAGAGAGAGAGAGAGAGAGAGAGAGAGAGAGAGAGAG
>JAPQRQ010000005.1:6589014-6605630 GCA_037367365.1 Apogon talboti | reverse complement strand
CTTACTCTGACTCACACACACGCGCTCGCGCTCTCGCACACACACACACACACACACACACACACACACACACACACACACACACACACACACACACACATCACAGATATCCAAAAGTTAAAAAAAACTCAGCACATACACACCCTTCCCGTTACTGACTCACCTTGCACCCACTCATTTCACCTGAATGAAACACAAATCATATGTGACATATTATTTCCTTTTCAGTTTTCCCAGGGCTCATATAGATGTGTTTTATGGAGAATGAAAACTAGATTTCAGTTAATTGTGCTTGTGCGTGCAATTTGTCTACGTAAACTATATGGATATACATTTTAATTCAGTTCAACAGATTTAATACGAAATATGTAACATACTTATCCTGTAATGAAGATCCATAGTGTTGGCTGGCAGTGAGAGACACTCTAATAAAGTTAAAAATCCCTTATTAAATCACAGATAAGCCTGACCTTAGTTGACTTCGTCTTCATCAGGACATAGCGGTCACTGTTTATTCCTCCTTGGATTTACAGCACTTCCCATTTCTTATCCTTCAATTTATTCTAAATTGTTTTTAGTTGATTATTTCAGTTGGTTGAGTAGAGGCAAACTGAATCAGTCACTAACTACTTGTGAATTAAACATAGAAGTTGCAGCATTGCCATTTATACTGAATTGAAATGGTTTGGAAAAGCCAAGGGAGTCTCACAAGTTTAGGAAAAACAAAGATTTTGTGTCTATTTTAAAGCATGGCATGGTCACTACTTTTATGTTATCTGTAACAGTTGCTCAAACCTTCTTTTCCTTCTTCTATGGCTCAATCTCCCGTTGTTTCTTGTCCCTTGTCAGCTTTGTTTTCCACTTTCGACCATTTTCTCACCCACAACTTGGCCTCAACATTTCTGCCTTTTCTCCCCTCCCTCCTTTGCTGCCTTAGTCTGTCTTTACTGAAGCTGACTAAAAGGGGTAATGAAGAAGATAATAGTCTAGAGTCTAGCAGATAACAGTCTAGCCGTCACACAAATAGTACTAATGCTTTTCCTCGGCTTGGCACAGTCAGTTCATTCTGTTTTTTACCCACTCAACCTTCAACCTAAACCGCCATCTCTCCCTCTCTCCAATTGAACCTATGTCTTCTCTTGTTCGGTGTCTTGCTCGAAGCTCCATCCACCCCCTTCCAGTGTTCCCTTCAATCTCCCTCTCTCTGGTTGTCCCCTCACCTCTAACCTCTTTCTTTTCTCTGCTTCTCCAAGTGCTTCTTTTTTTCTCTCTCTTCACATGCCGGATAGCCGGGGCCAGTCTAAGCCAAACAGCTCAGGAAAACAACGTGCTGAAAAGGTCCGTTGACAATGCTGCTCACTGGGCAATGGGTTTTGAAGAGGGATAAAAACAGCTCATCTCAAAAACGTAAAAAGCTGGATTAAACCACCAGACAGCTTCTGTTGAAACGATTTTGTTATGGGTCAAAATTACAACAACCAGATGAAGGAAAAAAAAAAACAGTTAGAGGGGCAACGGGATAGACGGATAGATGGAACATTTCAGCTTAGCATTAGTTAATAAAAAGAGTCTAATAGTGTGTTAAAGCTGAAATCAGAAAGGAAAAAGGCCAGAAACACCTTGCTAACTGCTCTCTTCTGTGCAAATCAACAGACTAAACATGAAAATAAATAATATGATGCCATTTCATGCTACAATAGAAAAAAATGAAGCCAAAATATCATGGCTAAGGGAGGTGCCATGGTTCTTCTGATGGAATCTTATAAGCACATGTTTAACTCCCACCTTTCTGCAATCACCAGTGATCAGACAAAATATTGCAAAGAGGTAGGTTTTCTACAGCTTGTAAAGATTAGGTGCAGGTCTTGTGTCCTCTTGGACTATGTGAATTACAATATGAGGAGTGGTAATTATGAAACAAAAACTATTGTGCAATGAAGCTTCAATACACATTTTCTATTTCACAAGATATCTCATTTTGGCGTGTTAATGCATGTACATGTGCTGTCATAGCCAAAAGTTTGATCTTTTCTTGTCTAATAGATAGGTAAAAGGAAGTCTGAGGCAGAATGGTGTTTGATGTTCCCACTCAAATGGTTCATGGAGCTCACAAATCAAAAAGAGGCCGAGATATGATGATGATGCTCTGTTTATGCCTTTCAAGGCCAGTATCAGTATCAATCTTTCATTCGCCACTCGCTGCTGAAGTTGAACTAGACTTTTCTGTGATCCAAATCCGGCTTATGGTATGTTGTTTACACTTCATTACCTTTGCTATGTAGCTGCCTATGTGGCTGTGTTTACAGCTATAGTGGCCTTGCATTGTTGTTTGAACTCACTGATGCAAACCTCTTACTGAAAGTTCCCTTGATTCAACATTCCTCAACCAAAACAGGGAAGTTAACTGGTCAGGTTTTGTTGTGTTAAAGCACTAATATCTGACTAATTATAACATAGAAAATGTATCTATTAACATACATTTTAATATGTTTGAACACAACTATCCACAATGTTATTTGTGCAAAATGATGTCCCATACCTCAGGTACATTTTCCATAACAGAAAGACAAAGAAAAGCCAACGACAGACTGGAACAACTTAGAGAAATGGATGAAAACATTACTCAGAATTCCTCAAACAATCTATTTAACAATGTTTTCAATAACAGTTCAGAGGTCCTTCTCAGTTTCTCTTCTATTTTGAAATGTAACTGCTGGACAGACAAATGGTAGGTTTAACTATGATGTCATGTGTGCCACACAGACAACTGGTTCTCTCAAACTGTAGATGCAACTGTTGGTTCACATTTGTCTTTTTAACACTCGGGGCTCCAAATTTTTTCCCACCGTTTGGCTGTACACAGCAGGACAGTCATACTTAACTGTCAATATATCAAAATATGTTCATTTGTCAGTCTTGGTTCAGCCTGGTATTGTTACAACATCATCCACAGCTCCTCTTGACAAGCACTAACAGTTCTCAAACTGTCACTACACCCACACAGTTAAACTGAAATTCCACCCACCACCTGAATCCATCACCTGGAACTACATCTGCACACTCAAACACACACAGTGCCGTCATGGGAGAGCCATCAGCAGATTTCTTTGCTCAACGTTTATCACTGCTGGCACATATTTCACCCTTTATCCCCCCTCTTCACCCCTTGGCTCACTTTTCCTTTTTTTCCTCATCTCCCCCTGATGTAGAAGCACGCAGGCATGCAGGGAATGTTATTGTAATGCAGAGTGATTCATCCAGGACTGTAAATATTGACAGTGGTGGTGGTGGCTGCTGGTCTCTTCAGGTCTGTTCAGTCCTGGAGACCTAAAAGGGAAAGGCAACGAGGCAACTCTCACAAATGGATTTTTGACAAAGAAAGTGTCAGTGACAGGCCGGGTACCCATGAATGACTTTACAAGCATCCAGGTATCTGAAAGTCAAACTCTTAAGTAACCTCACGGAAGTTTTCTGTGGTCAAAAAAACCCAGAGTTAGATGATGGCCACTTATTACCACGATTATCTGTTTTTTTTGGTTTTTTCCCCATTGATCCTGTGCAAATAAATAGAACAGTCTCTGGGGTTTGGTGGATGGCAAATAAAATTTTTTCTTTTTTAAGTGTCTCTGGGACCCTTGTTCATGTCAATAGGAGGGAAAACATTAGAAAAAGTGGGGTGAAGGGGGTAAAAAAGGAAGAAGTACACAATGTTGATTATTGCATCATCTGGTACGAAACATTTTCAGAGCATTGCAAGTCCATGCAAATCCAGGGATTATTGCCAAAGTACATGACTATCAACATTAGTGTAAGTTTCCAGGGTTGTAAAATCACTTGTTTAATCAAACATCTTGTCGTGTGTATTAAATACTATTAGAACTTTGTTTCTAAACACAAGGTCTGACTGCCTAATAACTTCTTTTGTCACTTCAGGATCAAAACAAAACAACGAAATTCATGCCTGATGAACCTAAGAATGAACAAACCCATGATCTTTCTTTACATATTTATAAATGTGGCATTAATTCCAGGTTTTATATGCACATGTATTTTATATAAACTTGAGTTTAGTAATTTCTTGATCTGCATGAGCACCAATAAAACTTCCTAGACTACAGACATTATTCTAAAATATAAATACTAAAATATAAAACCTGAATTTTTGAAAAATAATTTCATCATGCAGGTAGACTGTTGTACCTGGTGCTCGGAGAAGAAAGCCCATGCAGCCTAAACCTTTAAATGCTGTGTGGAGAAGAGTAAACTTCATGTTTAAAGCAAGAAAAAAAGAATGGTATTAGACCTTAATGCACACAATTTACTCAAACATAAAGCCCGACTGGACAAAGAAAACTAGATGCAAACTTTGTGTAAAAATGTTTGACATCTTCAACATGGAAGTGGTGACTCTAAGTCACATGTAAAGGCTAAAGTACTAGCATTTTGTCACATGCACAAGGTTTTCGGTCCAAGCTGACGTGAATCCAAGGCCAATCGCAGCATATTATGAGCTAACATACGCACTGAATGATGAGAATGTAACCTGTGTTAACAGCTGGTTTTTAAAATGATTTTTTAAAATAGATATTTAACCATTTAATCGTGATGTTGAATATGGTCTGACACAAAGTGAGGAATTTGTCAAATAGAAAACGTGTACGCACCGCAGTTCTAACTTAAGGTATTTTGAAAATTATCTGTTAACCAATTTTTAAACCAATAGAAACTACTGTTGAAGTTACACATTTACGAGTAACTCAAACAGCAAGTCGCATTCAGCTAAATGAGTCGGTTAGTACGGCTGTAAATTGTTTCAAGAAGAGGGAGCCTTTTGTGCATGTAAACACAAAGGAAAGCAAGAGTTGTTAAGATGTGGCCTGTGATTTTTATTGGGACTGCAAATGACCAAAGGATCCATGAAACAAAGTAGTCAGACGCTTTGCATTATAGCAACATCATTACAGCTTCAAACAGTTATCACTTTCACACAGACCATCACATCTAAACATCTGCAGAGAGATAAACACACTCATCTGCAGCACATCTGTCTTAGTGTTGTCATATATATTATCAGGACACGGGCGCATGCATCTCGCAGTGTGCAGGCTATGTGAGGGTGAGATAAAAGCAAATAAAAGAGGCAAAGGGCTCAGGGTTAAGTGGCAATAATGATGCAGGATAAGACATTTATGTGTGTGTGAGTTCAGACTCACATCAAAGTGTCTCTGGGAGCCTTGTTCATGTCAACAGGACACATAGAAGAGGAACATTAGAAAAGCGGTGCGGTGCAGGGGGAGGTTAAAAAAAATGGGGGGGTGAAGGGGGTAAAAAGGAAGCAGTACACGATGTTGAACAAAGGCTGAAGGGAAAGAGAAGACTGAGGTGGAGGAGGGTATAGAAGGGTTAAGGAGAAGTGGGTCGTAGGTGAGAGGTTGGGGTACTCGGGCAGAGGAAGGGAGGAGGGGGAGTCTTGGTGAGGGGGTTCACCTCTGGTGTGAATGCAGTGAGGTAAAACCTGAAGAAAGGATGATGGAGATAGTTCCTGTGTCATACATACACCCTCTTTAATTTCACCCTCCCCACCCTCCCCTTCGCTGTCCCTTCCCCTCCCTCCGCTGTTGCTGCTCCCTCTCAGCGACCGGCCCCAGCAAATTCCCTAGGGCCAGGGGCAGTCCCCTTTCAGTCTCCAGTGACACAGTAATTAGAAGTGTGGGAACTGAATCCGTCCCTCTTTCTGAGCCCCGCACCCCTCCCTCCCTCGCTGCCTCCCTCCTTTCGCTGGCCCTTGCCCCCCTAACCAGCTCCCGGGTCTACCCTTCCCCTTCACTTCCTTTGCCACCTCTCTTTTAGTGACCCACCTCAGCGCTCTTTCCGAGGAAGTTGCATCAGTTCCGAAAAAGAAGTAAGGTCAGACCTATACAGTATGTGTTGGCATCTTATTCTAATTTAGGCTTAATATATTAAAACGTCTCCTAATCTGTATCGCTCACATCTTTGAATTTATGGAAGATATCATCATATGATATCACCTCCTGGCAGATTCAATCTCTACTGACAACTCATATCGGCTGAATCCTCATGGGCCACCTGTGATGTTCATGGGAGCTACACATCACACACACTCACACACATATACACACACTCAACCCCATACCCTTCATCCCCACCCCACCCCTCCTCTACAGCCACAGAGTCCCCTATCTCTTCGAACAGAGCAACGCTGTCTCTCCCGCTCTCTGTCAAGCCCACCACCACCACCACCACCCCAACCCCCATTCGCTATCTCTGCGGCGATAACCATGGGAACAGCAGCACTGTGGGAACGGGCCACCAGTTGACCAAAATAGACAGGAGGAAAATGGAGGGAAAGAAAGAAAGAAAGGACTCCCTGCGTCCAAGGAGGCCAGTGTGTATGTGTGTGTGTGTGTGTGTGTGTGTGTGTGTGTGTGTGTGTAGGAGGTCCATGGGATCAACCAGACAGACAGGTACTCAGGCACTCCGGTCACCTCTGGTTTCCACCGGCAACAAAAGGGATGCTGGGTGGCTTGAGTTGCTACATTAATTCATTAATGGATATGAGGCCTCGGTTCGAGTCGGTGGGATACGCTGCAAGTTCACCGTCTCACAAACAAGCACCCTTTTTTTAACGGTACTATGGTTGCAAGATAGCAGCGCAGCACCCACGCACAGGGCCACACCCTTAACCACAGTCACCCACACACCCTGATGGCAATATTACACCGCCACACACCCAGTCACACCCGCAACCACGCACCTTTAAAACCACACGTGCAAACACAACTCTTTCAGTTTGAAAGTTTACCCAAGTTAAGGAGTGAGATGATTAGAATTACATGACTGGTATTTAGAATTAAGAGTGGTGCTGCACAGACAGCTCTTCAACAGAGATTTACGGTTTGCACAAGTACTGAAAATGTAACGGGCAAAGGTAAGGCTGAATATTTTGAAAAATGCTTCAAATTCTGAAGTGAAATATTTTTTTTTATTAATAAACATATTCACATTAAGATTTTGACAGTGACATTATTTTATTTTATTTTTTCTTATTGTTGGCCTTTGGGTTTGTTATCAGTCCTTCGTATCTCTTTTTCTTGAGTAGCCCTTGCTATGCTATTTGAATGTTATAGAATTAAACAACTTTAATATATATTTTGTCATTAATTTTACTAGCTGCATTAATTTAAAACTCTGATCATCTTGTCTCTACCAGGAGTAAAACCTAGGGCATGGATATAAACTTGTCATAGTTACTGGCAGTGGGTGTTTAGTTTTACTTATTTATTTTGTTAACAGTCAATGCTAATGCTCTTGAGAGATTACACACAAAAATACACGTCTGTAAACACACTCCTATGACTTCATGGCATAAGTTAAAATATTGGGATGCAGTTCCTATGAGAAACACTGGACACTGGTTTTCCTTGGCCTGAAAGAGGAGGAGGAGGAGGAAGTTGGGATAGACGCAAGTTGAGCATCATCATCATTTTTTTTACCTACTCAGGGTATGATTTTCCATTCCATTTATATCCTACATAGTTTTCAGTCAGTGGTAGAGGATGTGGTCTGATCTGTTTCTTAAGTACAGAAGTATTAGCATCCAAATACTTAAAGTATAAAAAGTGCAGAGTGGTCTGTTTTGCATGCATTAATGTGTTCATCTGTAGTGTTGCTGTGGTAATGGTGAGGATCATTTTAATCAATATATAGTATATACTGTTGGATTATAGCTTAATCTATAATAACCCATTGGAATTTATGAGTTAATTTAAAATTTACATTAATATGAATGTGCAAAGTAAATAATTTACACATAATAGGTGTAATGGAGTAAAAATTGAGTTCTTTGAAAATGTATTGGAAAAACTAACAAAAAATTGTAAATGGTCTAGTAGTTAGTAAAGTAGGTATTTTGATATTTGTGCTTAAGTTATTCAATTAAAGTAAATCAACAACTATTTTCTGTAGATAGAAGAAGTTTCCTTTATTTGTCTTTCCTCCAAACCTCCAGTTTGATTATATCGTCTTCTGTGTGATGGCTGTTTTGACTTTCCCTATTTTTTTTCTTCATTCTTTCATAATAAAAGAATTTATTAATTCTTTCATGTTAAAGCACCACCACTATCTATGCTGCACGTCTTTCCCACTTTCTCTTTATGCTTTTGTCATACAGAACATCCTTTCTTTCTGACATCTCTTCCCATTTCTATCAGTCCATCTCTCCTCTTTTATCTATCCACCCTGCCCCTCTTTTGCTCTTTCCCAGGCCAAACAGCCTGACCTCTCCAGCCTGCTACCTCTTGCTCCCTGGGGGTGGGGGTGGGGGGGTGGGGGAGTCTGACTATGGTCATTCCCACCCCGCATGGACTTTCACTTTAATCTGAGTCTGAGTAACGGAGGAGAAAGAGAACAAAACAGTGGACTGGTGTTGCGTGAGTGTGTGCCCGCCAAGTGTAGAGTTCCCAAAGCAGGCTTCAAACCTCCTGATAGCATCTCATCACGCAAACCGCAGGCTTTGGGAAGAACCACAGCAAGACCTCAAGTTTTCAGGGAGAGCTGGCCTCACATTCCCAAGAACTACACATGCACGTACAAGCAGTGAACATGAACACAGACATCTGAAGAATGTACAGACATACAGTCTGAACATAAACTGAGAAAACATGCTCACAGCCCCAGTGTTCACATGGACAGAGTCAAGTTAAATATTTTACAAAACAGCGGTACATCACAGGAACATCAACTCCAAAGCACAACACACACAGAGACAGCACCGTGGTTGGGTTCACAAACCACAGACTGTGTGGGGGGTTACCATCTATTATCTCTGTCTCCATGAGGTTTAAATTTAATTGTTGACACAACTCATTCTCGGAAACTGCACACACACAAGCTTGCACATACTCAGGGGTGCAGAAAAAAACAACAGCTCTGCCTGTAATGGATGAAGGTATTGTTGTGACGATATATAGGTCAGTGATTCCCAGTCCAAGGCTTACAGTGCACTGATGGCTTTCTGTCAGTTTCATTAACCACAGTCACGAGGACTGTGCCGACCTGCTGAGCTGATCTTCTTCATTAAACAGTTAAACTACACAAGCTATGAATTCAGCTGATGTCAATGAAAAAAACTGTGTATTGTTTGCAGTTGTTGTACATCATTCATCGTGTTCTTCTGAATAGCATGTGTGTTGACTGACTGTCCAGGTAATTTTGCATGTTATTATCATGTTTAACTTCGTTGATCATACCCAGGCAGAAACTGCACTTATAAAGTCTGATTTTAACACTTGTTGCCATCATCCTACATTAGCATCAAGATGATTTTCAGATGTAAGTGTTGTCATTTGATCCATAGGACTTGACTAATAACATAAGTAATCAGTTTTTTTTCATAAAGTGGATGAATAACCAGTAGTATTTCTAACACAGACACAATTTTGATTGTCCCCTTTGAGCAGAAAATATCAATATTGCACTAATTTGGTATCTCTTTTCTTACATAATTTTCTCTCATAAATTATCTAAGACTGTGGGAACAGTATGAACATTGTGACTCCAACAGAAGCTTTCTGAAACTCAAAAAAACAGGAGACAGGAAGATGTATGCAACCACATAATTTCAATACCCCTAGTGTAGTGCATCTGTCAGCACACAGACAACAGACCACACACATCATGCTGCAAGACAGCAATCATTAGCTGAAAGGTAACAAACATTATGCAGTTTGTAACCCAACATTAGCAAAACACAGCAGGGAGGGTTAATATATCTGATTCCTAAAACTATACCATGCCATAAGGTCTTTACAGTGAACAAATGCAATGCACGCTATAAATAACTTTTAGTTTATAATTTTCTCCTGTGCCGTGCTATAAAGCAGTTTCACTGGAATGAAATTATTCAGAATTGATGATACATTGTGGTATAATTGCATTGACAGTGTAATAACTAGTTTAGACTCAACTGGTTCCATGTCAGACTGTTATGTTGTTTGCTGCCACAAAAACTGATGTAACCCTCAAAATCTTGGCTTAAACCTACAATTTTCCTCACTCTGTGTTTTTGAACTGTGATCTTATTGCTGTGACTTCTCAGACAGTAAAATATTTGGGCTGCTGCCAAAAGGGCTCACTGGTTCATCATACGTGAGGGAGCAGGGTGCTTTTAAAGCATGGCTGTGTGGAGGAGTTACCAGGCTACTTAAACAAGTCCCCATGTCACTATCTCATGGTCATATGAACTCCGAAGCACTCAACTATTTCTTTTTCGCAGGTATTGGCATTTGTTGACAAGAGTTCTTGCAGAGTGTGCAGCAGTGAATGAGCTCAGATGGTTTGCTATGTTGCAGTGCATGCTGAGTGTGGGAGAATGATTTATGATTTACTAAGCTGCAAAGACTGAAGATCACATTTCACTATCGCAAGGGAAACCATTATACCATGACCACTGACACAAAGACAGTCATACCAGCAGAATCTGCAGGAGGAAAACACAATTGTAAGGGCTAATTCTCACAACATTTTTCTTAAGTTACCTCCTTGATTTCATTGACGGGAGCAACATATAAAGAAAACTGTAGATGAAATAGGCACAAGCATACATGCTGAATAATTTTAAACCTTTTTAAATTTCTAATTAAACTAACGATCTAGTTTTTTACAAATCCTATCAAGGTCAGGATATGTTTTCCCAAATGTTTCTTTCTGTAAATCTAAAGAACTGTGTGTAATACTGCATCTTTACTGGTATAATATCTTTTCAGTGTGGTACTATTGTCATTAGTTGACCTAAGCCTTGTTATTACACTGCAAAGAATTTTGTCTCCCATAGGAGACTATTAAGAAGCAGAGGGCAATCACTCACAGCAGCACAGTCTGGTTCTGCAGCTACTGTGCTCTGCAAAACATGAGAAACTTCCTCTTTATGTGTGTATGTTTGAGAGGAAGGCATCAGTAAGTGGTTCCCTCTCCCTGAGCGGCAGGGGAAAGTAGACCCTCTCGAGTGCCTCTCGGCTTCCCCACCTCCCCCATGAGCCAATAATGCACTCAGACAGAGACGCACACATTCATGCTAACACACATACACACTCAGACACACAGTGTGGTTTCTCCTCTGGAGGGGAACATAAACAGGGCTGTCTGTCTGCGAGCAGAGAGCTAGTTCTCATGACATCACCACCCAGCAGGAATGCTCTGCTCTGCCCCGTCAAAACCCCTACATCGGCCAGCAGCTAGCACACACATACCCAAAAACACATGTTGAAGGATTTATGTATATCCGCATTTCACAAGAAAATGTACCACATACACATCATACACCTAAAAGGCATTTTGACTTATTTTATGGTCTCGCTTTTTCTTACTTTGCACTTGTTTGTCATTTGTCACCGCTTGCAGACATCCTCTTCCTCTGTAACCCTTCTCTTATCTTTAGCACTCTTGTTTTTTCTCATTCGGACTCATAATTTCTCATTCTCTCATATCTGCAATGCCCTGGGCAGTCCACAGTGTCAGACCACACAGACCACAGAGACGGAATAAGCATAAAAAACAAAAGGAGGAGACATAAGTAGAACCAGCTGAATATAAATCATGGTATCTGCACACTTTCTGAAATAAATTTAATGCTTAAAATGACTTCATGTAAGGAAATTTAATATGTTTGCACTGCAGCTGTTCAAGTGCTAGGTGCAATCACAGTCACCCTATAGGTATCACCATAAAAAAAGCAATAAGTTAAAAATATTTTTCCAAATATATGATCCTAATTGTTTTGTCACTGTAATCTCATTTACTCATAGACATCATAATGTTGTTTAAGACCTGAGGCCATTACAATACCCTTACACTAGACCTACAGACACCCCAATAGAAAATAAAGCTATATCACCAATGAGAAACTGTATGTGTGTTTGTTTGTGTGTGTACGTTGTGTGTGGGTGTGGGAGACATGGGAAATTACGCACTACTTCATTGTATTGGTGTTTGGCGGAAAAGCCCTATTGAAGCTCTCCCTCCTTCCTTCTCACCTCTCTTCCTCCCTTACTAACTCTCTCCTGTTTCCATCCCTCCATCACATCCTGCTTTATCTCCATCCTCCCAGTCATCTCCATCTACCTTCCCTATTTTTCTCACCCTCTGGCAACTCTTTCTCCAACACAATCTGTCACTATCATGCATTCTCATAATTTCTCTCCACTCTCTCCTTTCTGCTCTGTTTCTCTCAGGCTTTTGGGGAAGGGAGCAGGAGCAGGAAGCAGCTTGGCTCCCAGACAATGGAACACATCAAAAAGCAGCACCAGCCTCACCAACTTCACACACACACACACACATACACACATACACACACACACACACACAGAGCAAGACAAACAGGACATTCCAGCTGCCGGCTGCACCGGATTCCTCGCCTTGGCTAATCTGAAACGGAGAGTGAGACTGGGAGTGGAGTAGAGCAGGGAGGCAGGGTGAGAACGGTGGGTGAGGGAGAGGAGAGCAGGGGAGATGGGGAGAGAGTCAAACAGAGTTTAAGAAGGAGAAACTGATACAGAGATTAGGAAGAGGGAAAAAAAAATGTGTCGGGGAGCACAAAGGGGGAAATTAGAGAGGGGATCACCAAAAATGAAACTGTGGAAAGATGTTTGCAAGAAGTGACAAAACTGGACGATAAAACATCAAATGCTTGTGCTCAGTTCTTCAGCTATTCTGTTTCAGTTTGTTTTTTTAAGTTAATGTACCTCATTGTTTTGATTTCTGTCTATGATGTCAAAGAATCATTACACTGACTTGGACACTAATATTCTGAGTCACATAAACAGCATATTCCGTTTGTATAGTCCAAATCAGGCTTTATTCTACATGAAGCATTTTCAAAGGAAGATGTGGGATAAGCCGGTGTTCTTCAGGTTTTAGGAGCATAGCAATTTTTGGGCATATCTACAGCAGACGTGGAACATGCACCCCAGCTGGGGTTTTTCTGCACTTTGTGAAATACTATGAATTCTGTGCATTGACCACAAACAACCAGCCAACAGTTTGCAAGGCTGACGAGGAGATGCATACCCAAAAGAAATTCCACATTTTCGATTGGAAGTAGACCTACTTTTAAAAATTACAAAAGACTTGGATGTCAACGGATGTGTAAATATGGTAATGACAAAATTTTCAAGAAGGAAAGAATAAGAGAAGCTGTGTTTGTATGGTTGAATAAGTCCACCACTAGTGAAACACAAGGGACCAAAGCAGCTCTATCTAATCCACTTTTCCATGCTTTTACATTTTAAACATGTTCGGACAAATGTGTAAAAGAAAAATTGATGTACATGTGGTTGCATGTATAAGGCATATAAAAGGTAAGGTTGTTCAACTGAATCATTATCTGATGTAGACATCTTATGGTGTCAGTGACACCAACAAGTACACCAAGTAAGTACTTGACACGCTGGGCAAGTTGACAAACTAAGTAGGGATGCATCTTACTATTCCTCAAAATAAGTGCACTTTATTATTATGGATGAGAAAATTGGTTTTGTCCTCAATGTACAGTACATAACACAATTTTGAACTCTTACTTAGAGAGAAACCTGATTGACTCACAGGGTTGTCATGTCAAAAGGAAGGAGGACAATATTACCTCTGCACTGATTCTTAGATTCAGGATGAAATCTGGCACAAAAGAAGAAACGCACAAACAACCCAACCTCTAAGCTTTAAGATGAACCTCAGAAACCTTGAGGAAACTATGTGTATGTTACAACACACACGCATGCACACACAACAGAAGCATGCAGACACACATCAAGTGTGCACTCACATGCACAGGTGTCACCTCATTGCTATGCTATCCTGGGGCCAAAATGACTGTGGGAAAAGTGAGCATGCATGCTTTCTCTTAAACCAGATGCCTGCAGAGTGATGGCTCAACTTCATCCTTATCTAACTGACTTTTTGTGTATCTGTATCTGCTATTGTGTTTGCTCAGACAGTCATGGGAATTGACTACAAAATGAGTCACGGACATATGGACACAATAATCTTTATATCTTACAAATGTGGAAAAGTTCTTATGATACTCAATACGGTAAATCCTTGTTAAGTGTGAACAACTGTATGATGCAGTTTTGATGTACTTCTTAATATATGGCAACAAATGATGCACAACTACATTTGGTCTGTTTTTATTCTGTTTTGTAGATGGTGGCCAATAATTCTTTATTGTGTATTGACATGTAATGTCAGTAGTTCTATATTCTATTAGACTTCATGTGGTCATACATATAAATACCTCAGCTCAGTGTCTTTATACTGAGAATAAATTAGACTGACATTTTCCTTTTCATATGATGCAATAATGGTGTTTGATTTAATTCTGCTGTCAATTCCTGTTTAGCAAACAGGAATATTCCGTTGCTGATGAATAAAGATTATTTCCACTTCTCATTCCAGAAAACAAGTCATCTTCCAAAAAATATCATTACAGAGTAATGAAGTGAGAGCTGGATGTTTTCAGTCACGTCTTACTTGCTCACTCATTCATAACTTTGGAGTGACAAAACAATCACAATGGCCTTTCCTGATTGGGTTCCCCAGCAGACAGACACAGCGACAGCATGTCTCCCTCAAGACAAAAAAACAGACAAAGAAGATGTACAAGCAAACAGCCCATCAGTCATTCATAACTGCATAACTTCACCCGCTAACTGTCTACATGTGTCTGTGCTATAAAGTGTGAGTGTTTTGTGTGACCTGTGTTAGGTTCGGGCAACGGCTTTCATGTGTACATTCACTTTCAGCACTTTCTCAAGCCGTTTTTGTATGTGTGTAACAGGAGCTGCGAAACACTCGCCACACACAGTGGGAAATATTTGGGATGGTTTTCCTAGGAATGTCTTGGCGTGCCTATGGAATGCCCCCTCCCCATCGTCTCCTCCTCCCCCCCTCTCGTTGTCACTCCCTGTCGTCTCTGTGGAGGGGAGAGAGTGGGAAAACGGCGGGACACACAAATTCGACCCCTGTTTTGTCACCACACTGAACAGTAAAATCACAGAGACGGCACACAAATGCAGACAGAGCCACAGACTTCGAACACACTCGAAAACACAAACAAGATTCGCACAGATTCTGTGAAAATGTCACAGTGCATGTTTTGGTTTCACAGCTTGTGTGCGACCAGAGTGGGACACTGCATATTTGTGGTTTTCTAGAAAACCTATTTGCATGTGTGTTTACACGTAACAGGAAAAAATACTGTCATTTAATATGTAACAGGAAAGTAAATTGGAACAATTCTAAAGCATGTTTACAAAAACTATTGTACTTATTACTGCATACTAGTTTTAATACATTTTAGTAAAAAAGTACAAAATATTGCTGCCAATTATTCTATACAGTAATATTTGAGTGAAAATGAGCTCTTCCTCGAGGTTCTTTTATTTTTACATTGCGTTATTGCATTTTTTACCTACGGACAAGCTCTAAATATTCCCTCCACAACTGGTGAAAATATAAAATCAGGTATCGTCTGTTTTCAACTACATACACACACAACACATACACACATCCTAAATATGACAAATCCTCTTTCACTCATGCACTCACACATGCACAAATATACACACAGTCAGTGGAGGGTAACTTTAAACGTGTCTCAACCTCTCACATTCCTCCTGGTTCTCAGCCCGCGGCTTTCTTTGTAGATCAAAGCTCAGACAACAAGTCTTTCTATCGCCTCGCCCTCCTCCACCGCTCCTCTTCCTTCAATGCCACCTTTCTCAGACACTCTCTCTTCCTCACTCTACAAACACTTATCTCACTGATGCAGACACTGATTATTTCTGATTTTGTCACACACAGCCTTCCAAGTTGAATGTCTCTCTCCTCAGCACAGACTTATTTATTTATTCCTTTACATGTGCTTTCACTGCTGTTCCTTTTCTCTCTCTATGTTTCTTTACATCCCTGCCATCACCTCTGTCCTCACTTCTCCCCCCCTCCCTCCCTCCTGTTTTCCTCTCCCCTAAACCCCCATCTCTCCCACCCCTCCCTCTCACGGTGTGGCAGTTCCTGTTGCTCTTGTTTTCACTTCCCCAGTAGTCTGGTGCGTGGGAACCAGCGTTACTGCTGCAATAGTGTCTAACACTGAGTCTGTGTGTATGTGTATATATGACCCTTATTCTTCTATCCTGGTGGGGACTTGAATGCACACTGGCCCAAGGGGACTCATATCAATGTGAGGACAAAAATTAATGTCGTCAGGGACAGGGTGCATTTTCTGAGGGTTACGACATCATTTTAGGGTTAAATGTAAATGAGGTTAGGGTTAGGGGCTATGGCTGTCAGTGTGTGTTCTTACCCAGAGAGTGAAACAAACTTGCGTTTGTAGGTTTGTGTAACAACTACTGTGTAAGTGTGTAAAGAAGCTAAGGTGTGTGTGTGTGTGTGTGTGTGTGTGTGTGTGTGTGTGATTGTATCAGTATGCTTGTCAGCTTTGGCTTTTGAATGTGTGTGCGTACCACTGTATGTGTTAGAAAGGCTCCATATATTCATACGGACTACTGTTGTTTATTGTGTTTATGGTTGCCTGTCACTTTAAGGCG
>JAPQRQ010000005.1:6566491-6578519 GCA_037367365.1 Apogon talboti | reverse complement strand
ACACCTTCAAGGTGCCCAAAGCGCTTTATAAGGGCTCTTATTCACCCATTCACACACACACACACACACACACACACGCACCAGTGGGCGGCTGCTGCCATGCAAGGTGCTACCAGGCTCCACTGGGAGCAATTTAGGGTTCAGTGTCTTGCCCAAGGATACTTCGACATGTGGACAGTTGGAGCCAGGATTCGAACCGCCGACCCTTCGGTCATTGACCCGCTCTACCAACTGAGCCATAGCCGCCCCCATTAGTGGGAGATGGGATGGGAACCTCCAAAAATCAGGCATAAATGTCTAATCCTTAAGCTTTGGATAGAAACATAGCTTTGGAATTGTGATGTTCAAGAGATTAGAAGCAAATTATTTCCCATGCATTGAGAAATAAACAGTCTTATTTGTCAGCAGTGTACAACTCTATGTAATGTAATTTGAAAAAGATAGATCGATGTGTTACATTAGCAACATTTGGAGAAGTTGGTTGAATGCTGCTCCAGAAAAGGAGAAAGTACGAAGGGTGAACTAGGTGGAACTAACAGAGAATAATTTGTTTGCTGTCTTGTTTACAAGAAATTACAACATAAGATTAGTTTTTCAGTGAAATGTCTTCATTTATGTTTATTTCTTATAGTTTACCATTAGGAAAATCTTAGGACATGTCTCTGTGACTTAGAAAACAGAATATTTTAAAGACGAAACTGTACGTAAAAAAGGAACTTTTTTAATGAATTGTAATGAAATATGACGACTGGCAAACCCATGATTATCATGGACTTATGAGTCAAACAAAAATGACTCAGTAATAGTCAAATATAACAAGCAATTGAGTCACCCATAATAAAAGCAAAAGATGATGTGTGTAAGGTATGAACTTTGGGAGCTACAAAAGGAAAAAATATGTATTACAAAAAAAATGATCAATTTGCACTAACCATACCTCCACAAAATGCTTGTATATAAGGAAGCGCAGAGTGTCCAGCTTTCTCTTATGAAGAGCGTTTGGGCACAGTCCTGGACAAAGAGGAAACATATCATAAATGCCTTTTTATGTAACACAGCTTAACACATGTACGCAAATACACACCATGATCGATGCCGAATTTCTCCACAAGTCTTAGGACATGTTTGGTGAGCATCTTCGGCTGAATCTGTCCCATAGAGTGTCTGGACAAAGAGAGGCAGGGGAACTGCCTGTGGAAAAACAGACAAACACAAATGATACAGTACACCCTTGATGCCTACGTGTACGGGTCCCCACATTCACTCATCCTCCATACTTGGTTATCTCCTCCACACTGAAGCTAGGGTGGCACCAGGAGTCAAGCAGTGTGACCAGTTGTTGTTCAAGATGATGATGGCCTGTGACATAAGACTCCACCAAAGGCAACTTATCCTGCAGGATGAGTGGTACACAAATCTGAGGAAAAAAAGTTGGAAACAGCGATGTTGAAAGTTGGTTAGAGAGTCTTAGGCATGCTTGTGTCGTCACTCCTCATCAGTAACACAAATGTTTTACTGACATCTGAAATGAAAATGTTTGCCTCACCTCCTCCATATTTAGTTCATTCTGTAAATTCAGTTTCATGCCAAGAACTGCTGCCTGTGGAAAACAGAAGGATAATTTAGGATTTCTAAAAACAGCAATCTTCTGTACCAGCATTACTAATCTAAATATTGTTAACATCAAGAGAGAGACTCACTTCTTTATAACACTTAAGTGTCTGCAACCTCACAATTTGCAGTTGGAGTATGGATGGATCCAGGGTACAGAGTTGGTAGATGTTGATGAGACTGTCCACAAAGCTAGGCTGGGTATCTGTTAGTAAACTCAATGCCCTCTGCTGGAGCACCAGTGCTTGTTGGTCCGATAGTGAACTCAGGGTCACCTGGTAATGAGAAAGAAATTACAGCAAATGCATGCAAACATATTTTTTGTAATAAAAGGATATCAGCAAGTTAAACTTCAAACCTTTTCAAAACTGTTACAAATGTAATTTAACCTAGTTATTAGTGTTTATTGTGTCGCATTTGGTGATACACAGTGAGTAATCATAAACAAAACCAAGACCTTCAATATGATGCAACTGGAACTATTAATATTGGCTCTATTCCATTTAGGTGCAACTGTGTATCTTGTGTCTTGAGAAGTCAAAAGGCCTATAGTAAAATCAGTCTATAACATGTGGTATTGGAACAGGTAGATATAGTGCAGTGACTCTCCATAATCTATCATATATCATAATCTTTGTATTATCATAGTTTCAAAATACATGGAACATATTTTCTTAATTTCTGAATCTATATATTAAAAGCCAAGTGGCCTTTGTGTGCATGTGTACGTGCGTGTATGTGTATCTTGGGATTCACAAAAAGTCCGGAAAGAGCTGACTGCTGCAGTTTGGCATATTTATGTATTTTTGATGAAGGAACAGAGTGGCGAAAACAGCAAATATTTTGGGAGATATTAGTATTTTTGTATTACAATAGCCTTACAATCATGTTGCTAAGCCCAGAACGCTTTGGCGGTGACTGCTAGACAAATGTGGTACAGCATGCACAAATACACAACAGCATAAAAACTACCACATCTAGAACCTGTGGATTCCCATGGGTCAACACGCTAGATATTTTTGAAATGTGTAGTGACAGCAAATAGAGTAGATATAAGAATATGTATCAATTATCCACAGGAAGATGCAAACTGGAATGAAACAACGGATCCATAAGTGCATGCCTGAAACTGCTAGCACTGTCAAAATCAAAAAGTCACATGTATTGAAACTACCTGAGGATGTTCCTTCATCCATGTATGGAATTCCATGAGGATGTGATGGCCAAGGGTGTGGCCTCGACCTTTCTGTTTGCCTGGACAGCCCTCCAAGATTGTTAGTATGGCCTCCAGGGGCTCAGGCAGCTTTGAAAATCCCTGGAGGGCTGCCAAATGTAGCTGTGGGGGGCAGAGGGAGGAGGGAGTTTAGAGAACGTTTACTTAAATGTAACAGAAGAAGAGTTACTGTGTAAAATATGAAAGCTTTGTTTTCTTTTTCATTTTGTTTTTGAGGTAGATATAGTGTTACAGGACAATTTTGAATGCTCTCGCATCAAATTTTGATTATTTCTGAGTAGGATTAAGATTAAGCACTTGGTAATTTTGGTATATCTTTGGAACTCATTTCACGATTGCCGGCCAAACAAACAGCACACTTCCAGCTCCCTGCAGGCACTGGATTCAGGCACATTTTGGACCCCAGCTTAAGAATGCAAACTCTGGCATTAGAAACTTCCTATACAAGAAAATAATATCTGTGTGAGAATGCCTTTGCACAGTGTCTTAATTTGCAAAACAGATGTCATCCACTCAATATCCTCCTCACACAGATCTCAAGTTCATTCAGTGCAGCACAAATTCCTTCCTTCCTACTGACAGACACTCTGGTTTCCTCATTAACAGACACACACACGCACGGTTACACACACTAGTGAGATTCATTTAAACATGCCGGTATCCAGGCTCCCTCTCTCTCTCTTGTGTTCCTTCCTGTGCAAGTGCTTTTAGCAGATACACAGACTCAATCTCTCTATCTTTGTTTCGCACACACACACACACACAACATTGCATGTGAGGAACTGACACATGCTGTGAAAGCGACTCTCACCGTCTTCAGATCTTTCCAGTTCCATAGCTCGAAGAGTTCGTCTCTCAGCACGGCAGGGTCAAGACCTGGGGGATCGCACATGCATAGATGAGGTGGGGTTTCACTCTGACCTTTGGACTCTATCAACCTGTCAAGAAATCAAACCTTTACGCCTGTTAGTGCTTTAGTTTTCTGCACCTTTAGACAGATTCCCTTGCATCCCATTCACTCTTTCTATTTCAGTGGCCCCTCAAAGGCTCCTGGTTTGGTTAATAAAGAAAAAAGAAAAAAAAAAGGTTTACAATATGCAAACCCCCTAGGTTGCAACTGTGGTGGTGAATTGTGACTAAAAAAAATATTTACAAAAGGGTAACTTTTTTTTTTTTTTTTAAATGAAAACTGCATTTTTTCTGCAATATACATTATTTATGTTCTGGTACCCAACAAGAGGACATTTATTATGCACTTTACGAAAAATTGTTAATCAGTTCTTCCACAGTGACCAGGCTTTAATGATGAGACGTGTGGATCATTGTAAACAGAACATTGGTGTTTTTTATGTCGTAAAAACAATATTGTTGATTTGCCCTTGCACTTAATGATGTGCCTGGTTAATAATATATCCAAATGGATGCCAAATCATCATAAAATGCCTTTTATTGGTGTCCAACCTAAATCTTAGCTGGTAAGTAATGAGATATACTGAAAATATTGTTTGTTAAAACAGGCATAGCTGAGTAGCCATAACGTCAAATATTATTTCTTTAACAGGCATAGCAGAGCAGCCATAACATCGGATTAACAGCTGAGGCTGGTTGGATAGCAGAGGAACCCGGCATTAGCTCTGCATTCCAATTGAATCTGCAGCCAAAATACTCTAGAGATGACTGAGGGCAAATTTTTGGAAGGCCACAGTAGGTGACATGGCTAGGAAAGAAGGGGCGATGCATGCATGCTTTTTGTTTTGTGTCTACCTGCCTGTGCATATATTGCACTGAGCCTTCACCAAAGCTACTCCTCCTTTCTCTGTTGTTCGGGCTGTGTGGGCTACAGCGTACCTGCCCCCCTGCCTCCCTCCTTCCCAGGGCTAGTTTTCCTGTTCTCCTCTCCCTCCCTGCAGCAGCCTCTCTCGATTTTGTCTCGGATTTCCCCAGGAAAGGGCTATGTGGTGGTCATGGTGTAAAAAATACAGCCTTCCTGACGCATAGTCTGGGAAAGCAGACCAAAAGGCCTCTCCCTCTCTGTGTTGGCCTCTTTCCTTTATTGTATCTCTCTCTGCTTGACACTGTCCTACAGGATCCCTCTCAAGCACTGACTTTTCTTCTTCTCAGAATTTCCCTCTATGCAACACTGTGTGCACTTCAGCTTGTTTCTTCAGTCACTGAACGGATTTGTAAATCCTTGACAAGTTATACCAAACTCCATCATTCTTTATAACCACATTTTAAGAAGTTAAAGTCATGTCAGTCTATCTGAATATTCTGTCACTTTTTTTTTTTTATATAAATACAGTACATTTTATATAGGACTAGGCAATATGGACAAAAACATATATAAGTGTATTTTCACAAACAGGGAAATGGATATCTCAATATACACAGTATATATATCAATTACATCTCAATAATTCTTTCTTAAGTGGGTAAAATGTTCAATTTTAAGACAAGGTCATATATGCAACAAAACACATTGCATACCTTCAATGTAAAATTAACTGACCAAACACTTCCAGTGTTGAAAATATTCTAAGAATTACAATAAACAGTCTTGCTTACAGTCTACCAACATTTATGTTACAAACAGCCCATAATGCAGCTCTGTGAAAACTCTGTGAAACACTTATTGACACTGGTACTCTGCCAATTTAAATGAATTTGTGTCTATGTAAGGAAGAGTGAGAAAAGCAAAACACTGAAATGAGTCTTGTGCCAGCAGCAATTTGTACTCAGTATGTGAAATATAGTTATGTACTTCATTCCAACAAAATTCAATACATCAATTATATCTTATGTATCACCCAGCCCCAACTCTATACTCCTAGCAATTATAATGTTCCTAAGGCAGTAAGGGGTATCCATAAATTTCCACTTGACATATTGTGTAAATTCTCATTATCTCTACTTTATTTCTGGAGAAAAAAACATTATTTTGTAGCTCTGAATGAAAAACATTGACTAATTTTGTAATTAATTGTGAAAAACGCTGCAGATGTGAGTTTTCATTTAAACATTTGAATAGCTGCTAATTTTCTTTTGGTATCTTTTTGGACCATTAAAGCAAACACAAACACAACTAGCACAGACCCACAAATAAAAAGAGGAGAAGTGAGGAATGTGGAGCATATACCCTCTTTATAGTTATGGCTGATGGGTAAATGAGTTTGCTGCAGGCTCCCCTTTCATTACAACATAAAGACCCTCATCAGCAGATTCAAATACAAGGACGCACATACAGTAATGCACTCTTTCACCCACGGAAGGTTGTTTTTCTTTATTAGACTGAAATATGATAATGTGAAAGACAAGTAAAATCCTACATTTCACTAAGTGGAGTCTAAGGTACCGTAATCCGACACTGTCCCAACCTCCCCTGCTTACAAAACAATATAAGTCACACTTTAATTTCAGTAAAGTTAGACAGAGATTAAACGTGCAGGCAGGTCTAACAGCCTGTTGCCAGGCAGCTGCCAAAATAAAGGAAACACAAAGATCAAGTGTCTAAATAGGGCATTTGGTGTCACTACAGCCACCAGAACAGCTTCAGTGCGACTTGGCAGAGATTCTGCATGTGGCTCAACTCCACTGGAAAAATGCCACAACATTCCTCTACAACTACTTCTCTTCTTTTGTATTTTGTTGTAGGTGCTGGAAAAAAAAGCTTTTATCAGGTGTCATTACAGAAACCTGAAGAGGAGGGTAACTGGCATTTGTTGAATTTGATGCTTCTAAAAGCAGAGATTGCATGTTAATTGCTACTTTAGATTTGACAGAAAATACCAGTGTGAACTGAATATATGTGAATGTCAATATTATATGGTAACTGAAACTGAAGAGAGAAATGTGTGTGTTTAAAAACTGTGATACAAACCCTCTGCCTCTGGAGATACATGGGTCATTTCTCTGGACTGGAAGGTACTGCTATCACTGTAAAAAGGGTACACAACCAACACAGTGCAATAAATAGAGGATCTAAATCACAATTAGGTCAATATATTCGTGTACAAAGCATTAACGATGGGCTAACACACTAAAAACAGTATCTAAGCTGATGTGATGTCTGATGTGTATATTTTTATGTTTGGGTAACACTTTGCACTGTTCTGAATGATGTCTCTGTCCCAAAAGGCAAAATTCCGTAAAAATCCAAATGAACAATAACAGGAAAATAATATGTAGGAATTTGTAAGCCATCCCAATCTTCCTGAAAACACTTCAGTGCCTAATGATAATGAAATAATTTTTTTTCTGACATTATTGCACATACACACTCAGAAACCTGTGGGAACAGCAGGCTGAGATGGGGCAACATGCCAGCTGGCTATGAGGTTTGATTTCAGGCTGAGGATGTTTTTTTAGGCCTGAGGTCTGGTTCTTTCTCTGTCTTTGAATGTCTGCAGGCTGTAGAGGCGGGTTTTGGCATTAGGTACTGTCCTGGCAGCTTGGATCCCTTTCCGCGAGAGTGAGAATGAGAAGAAGTGATGCGGCACCTGCAGCCAAGTCTTTTAACTGTCCTCTACCCCCACCAAGCGGCCATAAAGTGCACCTACCGCGTTGTGTGGTTCACACCGTCATAAAATATTAGCTTGTCTGACTCACACAAATCAAAGACAAACTTTACATATATCCAGGAGTGTTTATTACATCTTTGTTTTAGTGTCTCTGATGCAAGTCTCATAAAGTCAGGAAGACATTTGTAGTTTCTGTTGCTTCTTTTTCGCAACTCACTTTAAGCTAGCGCTAAGTTTAGCGCTAGGCTGTAATGCTACCATCCAGGAGACGCTCGACTTCCTCAGGATGTTGACAAGTATAGGTTAATTGTAGTAAAACACTATCATGCTATTTTATCAGTGCAAATGAACTCACCAGTTGTTACTTTCGTATCAGTTAGCCTGACTAGGAGCCACTGCCTTCCTGGTAGTTTTGGCTTGGACTTGTTAATTTGTGCCCTACGTATTATCTTGCAGGCAACAGTTACGCTTATTATTACATTGAGCCACCATTATTGGTAAAAATTATGAGACTTACTCACAAATGGAGGCATGATCCTATACATAACATAATAGTCTACATCTGTGTTTAGCATTCAGTTGATAGAGTGAGAGTGGCACTTACACTAAGGGTTTCTTACCTGCGATACCAAAACGTGGACACAAATTTTCTGTAAATGCGTTTCCTTTTCTGGTTTTAAATGGAAGCGGTTTGAGGAAATTAGAATTGCACTATCGCCCTCTTCTGGCCAAATGTTAAGTCCGCTCAAGCAAAGACATCAAGCTAAGTTTGGATGCTCGATAAATGTTCTTATATATCAGTTATACAGACATAGGTTACATTACACATTTTGACAAGCATTTACAAGTGTAGCAGTAATAAGAGGTTTCTTCATATGCCTTTGGAGGTCTTTTTTTACTTGTTTAGTGTAAACAAGATATTAAGTTTAATGAATGTTAACAAGATACTAATTATTTTACTGAGAATGCAGTACATAGTTAAGGCTAACAACCCCACCACACACACACTATTATTCAATTACATGTTATTTAAATGTTTTGCAACTTGTATTTTCAAAAATTTACTAACTATTCATGCTTCTCTTGGAGAATAGTGCTTTTTGACTTATCCAGCTTACTAATATGTTTATATTAATTGTGCAAATTGCACTTATTAATTTTAAAGGGAATTCTTTACCTAATTTTAACACGCTAGCCTGTCATATTTCTGTTTGGATTTGAAAGCTAAAGCAAGGCAGGTTTATTTATATAGCACAATTTTTGTAGAAAACAACTGAAAGTGGTTTACATGAAACATTACAGCAAAGTGTGAAAGAGATTAAGACCAGGTAAAATGCAAAAAATAAAAGCTACAGGGCAGCACAAGAAATTAACAATTGTTTGTGTTTAATGAAAGGCAGTGGCAAATGAAAAGATTTCAACTTTGATTTAAAGAACCTGGGGGTTCAGCAGACCTACAGTTTTCTGGGAGTTTGTTCCATATATGAGGAGCGTAAAAATGAACGCTGCCTCTCCATGTTTAGTTTTGATTCTGGACAGAGAAAGCAGACCTGTTCCAGATGTCCTAAGGGCTCTGAATGGTTCACGGTGCACCAGAACATCAGAAATGGACTAGAAGCCAGTCTAAAGATCTGAATAAGAGCTGTGGGTTTTTGGCGTTCAGTATTTCTACTTCTATGTTTGCTACTTCATTATGCTGTTATGCAAAACTGATCTTTTAGATATATTAAACAAACAGCAATTCTGACATATGTAGAAATAGAAAACACAATGCAGGAAAGCACTAGAATGTTATAGAGCAGGGGTGTTAAGCATGTCGTCCACAGGCCAAAACCCAGCCCACCAAAGAGTCCAATCTGACCCATGGGATGGATTTGCAAGGTGCAAAAATTATACTGAAGATATTAACAGTCAAGGTTGTCAAAGTCATTTTAGTACAAGGACCACATGCAGCTCAATTTGATCTCAAGTGGATTGGACAATTGATAGCATAACAACCTATAGATGACAATTCCAAATTTCTCTTTTTTTTGTTTTGGTGTGAAAAAACTAAATCACATGATATAAGTGTTTACATTTGCAAATTAAAATGTGAATAACATGAACAAATATGAACAACCTGAAATATCTTAAGAGATGCAAGTGTAATTTTAGCCATAATGTTAATAAATGTTTTGTGCCCTTGTAGATTCACTGTAATCTGTAAATTGTAATGCATAATATTATTAAAATTACTCTTACGTTTTTTTGTGAATGAATGGATTCAACGCATGGTAGTGAAGGGAGTAAACAGGTTTATTAAACATAAAATAAACTGGAACATGGGTAACAAAACCTGAGGGTGGGAGAAAAGGCAGAGTCCACAGCATGGCATGAGTAGGTGGATGATGAATGTCCAGGTTATGGCAGCGAGGAAGGACATCATAGTCCATGGTGAGTCTGTGGTGGACTGTGGAGGAGGAGTAAGCATCAGAATGTTCCAGCACCGCACCTCAGCGGAGGAGCTGCATAAATAGCCTCCAAATGGAGATCTGACTCAGGTGCAGTGCTAGCAGGTGAAAGCAATCAGTCATCAGTCTGAGGGAGGGGTCTGTGGCAAAGCATGAGTGCACCATGACATGTACATTATTATGCTACTACCATATTGACCCATGGGGATCCACGGGTTCTAGATGTGGTCATTTTTATGCTGTTGTGTATTCATGCATGCTGTACCACATTTTTCCAGCAGTCACCACCAAAGCGTTCTGGGCATAGCAACCTGATTGTAAGGCTATTGTATTCCAAAATTACTAATATCTCCCAAAATGTTGGTCCTATCAACTTGCTGTTTTAGCTACTCTCTTCCTTGACCAAAAATACATAAGTATGCCAAACTGCAGCAGTCAGCTCTTTCCAGATTTTGTGTGATGCCCGGGACACACACACATGCACACAGAGGCCACTTGGCTTTTAATATATAGATGGCCCTCATTTTGTTTTGTGTATACACTCCTGATCAAAATTCGAAAACCAGTTGAAAAATTGCATGATTTACATTTTGCGCTGTTGGATCTTAAGAAGGTCCTAAGTAGAGTTTCAAAATGCAAAATGAAGAAATGGGAGTGAGACAAAAAAAAAAATTTGAGTGAGCAATTTATTGAAAACAACAATTACACTGAAATAGGCTGTTCATTAGCCCATCAAAGTTTAAGACCACAGCCTTTAAAAGCCAAAATCTGCACAAAAATGTGGATTTCATATCATTTTCTGTCAGGTATTCACACTGTCACGACCTCCTGGTGGCAAAGGCAAAAAGGCTATGTCTCTTTGAATGTGGTCGGATTGTTGAGCTGCATAAGCAAGGTCCTCTGGCATCGCTGCTGAGGTTGGACGCAGTAAGACAGTCATTTGGAATTTCTTAAACGATCCTGAGGGTTATGGAACAAAAAAGTCAAGTGGTAGACCCAGAAAAATTTCACTGGCGCTGAGCCGGAGGATCCAATTGGCTGTCTAACAAGACACGGGACGATCCTCGACCCAAATTAAGGCGGTGACTGGTGCCAACTGCAGCCCAATAACCATCAGACGACATCTGCTAGAGAAGGGTTTTAAGAACAAAAAACGTCTTCAAAGGCCTTGTCTCCTTCAATGCCACAAAATTGACTGTTTGGACTTTACAAGAGAGCACCAAACATGGGACATTGAAAGGCGGAAGAAAGTTTTATTCTCTGATGAGAACAAATGTAACCTTGATGGTCCTGATGGCTTCCAGATGCAGATGTTGCAGGGGCCATCCCTCATGACTGAGGGCCCTGGTCTGTGTGGTAATAACTGGGTTTGTCAACAGGACAACGCTGATGTTCACCTGACAAAGGACTTCTTCCAGAGGAATAACGTCACTCTTTTGGACCATTCAGCATCTTCCCCTGATCTAAATCCTGTTGAGAACATTTGGGGATGGATGGCAAGGGAAGTTACCAAAAATGGACATCAGTTCCAGACAGTGGATGCCCTCCATGAAGCCATCTTCACCACTTGGAGTAACGTCCCACTAGTCTCCTGGAAACACTCGCAATAAGCATGCCCAAATGAATTTATGAAGTGATCAACAAGAATGGTGGAGCTACTCATTACTGAGTCAAATCAAATCAAATCAAATCAAATTTTATTTATATAGTGTCAAATCAAAAACAGAAGTTACCTCATGGCACTTTACATATAGAGCTGATCTAAACCAGACTCTCAAGCTAGAGTCCTTTTATGAAACTTTTATTTTCTATTTTAGGGGGGTTTCGGGTTTTGTTGAGCTGTGGTCTTAAATGTTTGATGGGCTGATGAACAGCCTATTTCAGTTTAATTGTTGTTTTCAATAAATTGCTTAATTTTTTTTTGGTCTCACTCCCATTTCTTCTCTTTGCTTTTTGAAACTCTACTTAGAACCTTTTTAATATCCAACAGTGTGTAAGAATTCAGATTTGAAGCTTCGAGATCAGAATCAGAGATCCAAAAACTTCTCTCAGGGTTCAGATGATTTATTCACAGGTCACAGGTAAAGTAGAAGCCTCTGCAGGGGTCCAGCCCCACCACGGGTGGTGGAACTGGCCCCACCATGTGATTTCTTTGTTACACTTATACTTCACACTGACTCCGCCTGGAGGCTGGGCCTCAACCCCCAACTCTCCCA
>JAPQRQ010000005.1:6546995-6558204 GCA_037367365.1 Apogon talboti | reverse complement strand
CAAATTAAAACATTGAAACAATACCTCAACTAAAAACAATGAAAAACAACAATGAAATGATACTGAAATCTTCAAGTGCAAACTGAGAATTCTTGCAATTTTTCAACTGGTCTTAAAATGGTTCAATGGTGGTCTTAAAATGTAGGAGTGAATATACACATATTTACACTGGCATTTTTATTTGAATAACCTCTGAGCTGGCGTGTCTGTTTCTGCACATGAAATTTGACACCATAGCATGGCCCTATTGTTAATCTGTTGCTAGGTAACCCACCCATTTCAAAGACGATTCTATGATTCAACGTGATTGTAAGGCTGTTGTATTCCAAACTTACTAAAAATATTGGTCCTATCAACTTGCCGTTTTCGCCAGTCTGATCCTTGACCCAAAATACATAAGTAGGTCTACTCCAAACGGCACAGGCCAGCTCTGTCTGGTTTTTCAGTTATAAAGCGGATACACATACACGCACACACACAGAGGCCACTTGGCTTTTAATATATAGATTGTTTTACTGGTTCTGCCCCCTTGAGATCTAATTAGGCTGTACGTGTATCTGAACTGAACTAAAATAAATGGACTAGAATGTTGTAGTAAACTACTGGATATCTCAGATGGTCACATGGCCAAAGTTGTTTACCACGTGGGCTCTGCGTCACCTCTTAAAAAGACCTAGCCGGGGTACTTGGAATAAGTAACCCACTTGCTGATGTTGTTGTTGTTGCTAATGATTCTATTTACGGGACCCAGACACCCTGTCGAGGTCTATCGTATCCTAGTCTTGTCGGTTCTGCTGACTTTTCAGACTGACATTTGAATCAGACATAACCCGGACAGTTATCTGACCACCAGAGCAACATTGTGCCCAGTTTTTCAGCGCAACTAGCGTTAGCTAGCGGGTGTTAGACCAGGAGCTAGCCAGCTAGTTGCCCCGCAGTATGGAGTGGATGGGAAACGGAGCCTCGGTTCGCCCCAGTGAAGAATCTAACCAGGCTTCAACGGCCAGGGCCAGCGCTCATTCCCAGCAGCAGGTAACCAGCTCATGCTAGCCACTACACATGGCTCACCAACGGTTTTATAAACATGCTAACTAGCTTACTTGGAGATCACTCAAGTGAGTTCATACGAAGTTATGTAGACTGGCATTTAGTAGCGTGTTGTTTTTATGCTGTACTCAGTCGTCTACCACTTTCCAACTTTACCTGTCCTGTTATTATATTTGGGTCATTTTATATAGAGTAACTATGGTGAAGAAGATGCCCTCATCTCTTGGTCCGAGCTACTGTTACTGTACGATGGAACAGTGTCCAGGCTTTATATTCACTAGGAGTGACTCGTCCCTGTGCTAAATCCAGAGTCCACTTTATCATAAGGGCATTAGCCAGACCGATGCACTTTAAACTACCATAACAGATTCAGGACATTGCTGAAATCAGATGATCCGCATGCGGGATGGTGGATGAGGTCAGAGGCTACAATCGGCCATGAAACAGCAGCACACTTTCCCATTCCCTGAGGTGCTTGATATTCTAAGCCACTGACAGCTGTGTGTGATGGCTCTTGATGACTGGAAACTACATTAAGATATGCATGTCCAACAGAGAGCCATGAATAAGAGTTACACACATTTCTTATTTTTAGCTCTACCCATCTTCAAATAGCTGCACTGATATGGTCCACAAAGCTTAGAGGCCAGTTGTAGCTTGCATTAAGATGGTGAGTCAGACTGACTGCAGTTTTAACTGTGAGGTGGTCATCCACAGACATATGACAGTACTCTGCTCATAAAACCTGTTAAACAGCACAAATGTTACCTGAAGAAAACCTATATGTAGACTATGCAGTTGAATTGTGTTTCTGAAGAAACTATAAGTCTGAGTGATTAAATCACACTGCTATAAAGGGAGATACTACTGTATGAGTTACCAGTGACAAGGAGGTTATGTTTATGTTTTCATTTCACTTTTGGTTTGCTACTCTGTACTGCACAGATTTTAATGAAACCTTTTGTAGGAAGGGAAAGGTATAGGCCATTGGTGAACAAATCAAACTTTGGAGCATAAAAGAGGCAGATGATGGATCATTTTGTACTGTCTTTAATATTATGTAACATCTGCATGATTTGTGGTTTAATAATATTTAGGAAGGAAAAGATGAATGGGGCAGCACGGTGGTGCAGTGGATAACACTGTCACCTCACAGCACGAAGGTCCTGGGTTCGACTCCTTTCTGTGGAGTTTGCATGTTCTCTCCGGGTACTCCGGCTTCCTCCCACCATCCAAAGACATGCACTGATAGGTTAATTTGTTAGTCTAACTTGCCCGTAGGTGTGAATGTGAGAGTGATTGGTTATTAGTTTCTATATGTCAGTCCTGCGATGAACTGGTGACTCGTCCATGGTGTACCCCGCCTTCGCTCTTAGGTAGCTGGGATAGGCACCAGCACCCCCCGCAACACTAGTGAGGACAAAGCGGGTTCAGAAGATGATTGAATGGAAAGCTGCATGAACATGAACAAATGAATAAAAAGACAAATGGACTATTCAGTTTGGGAGAAGTCTGCACTGTCCAAGTGATCTTCTGGTTTAGTTTAGGGGTGATTTACATGATTTGGGCCAAGTCTCTGACTCTGTTCGGGACATTTCACTACATTACAGAGTGATATTTTAAACTGGTTATAACTCTGAGGTGACTGTTTGAAAGATGGCCATGTCTCTTTAAAAAAATGGTACTGGCCCTTAAATGATGCTCTGTCCATATGAAATGGTTCTGAGTTTGTGGAAGAATCTGACAGTTTTACACACAACACTGAGCCTGGTTCAATACCTCCAGGATGAAATGCTGACTGTGACTAAGGACTTCATTGCCTCACAACAGTGCCTGGCATGACTTTTTGAGAGCTTGAATACTTCGGCAGTATTTGGTTTAGGCTATCTTGGTCCAGTAAAAATTTTAATATCTTCACTTTAACTCTCTACCGTTCTATGTCACTATTTTTATTATGTGGAGAAAGTGAAAGTAGAAAATTAATTTCTTAGGTGTATAAACAACTAACCTGGTATGGGTAACATTACATTGCATTAACGCTGGTTACTAATGCTTTTTATTTGTTGCACAGAATAATTTGAGTTATGTTCACTTTCTTATGTATCTCAATATCTTCTCTTCTCTGTTTAACTCGCAGCACTCCCCATCATCACATATTTGCGACAGTGCCATCATGGCATCTCTATACCAGAGCCAGCAGCGCTGTGTGAAGGCCTCAATCAGCTCCAGCTGGAGCCTGGCCGAGGCCCAGGACCAGCTGTGTTCTCTAGGGGTTCACAGCTCCGAGTCTCTGGAACAGGAACGTGCTCGGACTATGGTCTGTCCCACAGAACTCACACACACTGAGCAGGAGTGGCGACGTAAGGAGAGCATGCTGGGAGGTCAGGAACCCAGCCGCAGCCCTGTGCTCGGAGCTGTTGGAAGTTGGGATGTTTTTGATAAGGTGAAAACACATTGACTGCTTTGGTGTTTACCTTTACTTTTGACGTAAAAGTTTATAGAACTATGACTCGAAACCGTATTTGTAACAGATTAAGGCAGGGAATAACATTTTGGTGAATTCAATAAACAGTTTGTTATACTCTGTCTCTCTACTCACCATTAACATTGACCTCTTTTCCAGAGCATCATCAATGTCCAAAGTCACCCTGTAGATCCGGACCAGGACAAATGCAAGACGTTTCTCCAAAAGTATGAGCAAGAGCTTCGGCATTTTGGTAAGACATACACTGAACCAGATGTGAATGAAATGAGACCTGAATGTCAAATAGTCAGTAGTTATTAGTTTGTTTAAAGAAATCTTTCTGTATTTTAACAAGTTTATCATATTGGGCGAAAAATGCTGTAGCTTCATCATTCATGTATCTCAATGTATGACTTTAATTATGGCGAAAGAAGTCTGGTCATCCTGTCATCTACAGCAAAATTTGAATTGCATGTAGTGTTATATCCACATTTTAAGTTCTTTGTATACATCTTTCTTTAGTAATTCCAGTAAGTGATTTTTGTGGAAGTGTGTATTATAACAACAAGCTCATTTCTAACAAAAGAACAAAAGTGAAAAATTGCATAAATGCAAGATTCATGTTTACAAGTTTATTATCATTGTAAAAATCCATCAAGTTTCTCAGAGGTGGGAATCGGACTTAAAACAACCAGAACTTAAGATGCTTTGAGTAAGCTAGTTTAGAGTTATGTGAATAGTATGTGTTTTTTTTAATAGTACATTCTGATTTAAAAATGATGGTTTATATGGCAATACAAGAGAAAATTTCACTCTGTAACAGCTTGATATTTCTGGTGAAAGAAAAGTCAACTATTATATTTGATGGCAATTACATAAAACTAATCGCCATCAAATAGCGCCCATGTACTGAAGTCAAAATGGTCTGTCATATGTTTGTTTCCAGTATACATAAAATTAACTGACTATTGTTGTGTAGAATAATGTGTTGGAGATGAAGATCCTTGTTGAAAAACTAACTTTTGTAACAAATAACTTGCATCTCATTTTCTCTAGCATTAATTATATGACTAAGTAAAACATAATCCTCTATTACATGAAGTTTTCAGTTAACTGATGTGCTTTGGTTTGTTTCCGTCAGGGATGTTGCGGAGATGGGATGACAGTCAGCGGTTCCTATCAGACAGGCCTCAGCTCATCTGTGAAGAAACAGCAAGCTACTTAATTCTGTGGTGCAGCAGACTACAGCAAGAAGGGGTAATTTACTTCAATGATTAGGGTGACTTTTAAACACTTTTTGTCATATTTCTATTTAAATTCATCAGCAGTATTTTTACCAATTAACCAACCCAACGGTAACCCTAAGAATGCATAGTCTGTTTGGTTACGCTCTTATATTCACTCATTTGGAATGTTCGTGTTTCCACAAAGCACATTGACAGCATCTTATTACATGTATTTGTAATTACAGTAAGGCTAGTTCTTTCATTTGAACTTGTCCAACAAGTAAGGCAGTGTAAATATATTACAGGTTAGCCAAGCATAGGCATATGCAGATACTATAAACAAGTTTACATCTTTACAGTGTTTGTAAGAGTTTGTCGGTAATCATGTTCGGAGTTGTGAGAGCAAAAACAGGAAATACTGTTGGCATTATTACCCAGAGACACACACACAAATATTTATTTATATAGCACCAATCATAATATTATCTCACAACTTCAGCTCAAAGCTTTGAAAGTTCCACATGTAGAGCATCAACCCAGCAACAAGCCCAAGGTGACAGTGGGGAGGAAAAACTTTTACCAAATGAGAAACCTCATAAAGAACTGGACCCCAAATAGGTGGCCACCTGTCTGTGTGGTTTGTTACCGTGTGTGTGAAGGCTGAGTATTGATAAGTTTTCAGTAACTGACTCACAACACTGGTTCTTCAACAAACTTTCATCCAATTTTCCATTCTGACTAAAAACAATATTACACATTGCAGCAAAGATGCTTAGTATTATATTTCAGGACTTTGGCATTTTTAGAAATTCAAAGCAAATTCATAATAAAGAAAAGTCAACTATTATAAGAAATCACGACTTTAAGTTGCCATTCACATATCATGAATTATGAATATGCAAATGAACATGTTGTTGTTGATGATTAGTCCTTGTTTGGACATGTGGGATCATATGACATGACATATGATATGGGATGATTTATTTTTGTAGTTTTTGATAGTATCTAGGCGTATCAGTTAATGCAATAACTTGAAATTCACCACTCCGCAGCCCAAGTGTTGCTTCACTTGGAGACTAACAACCAGCAGTAGGTAGTTTTAGTTATCTAAAAGGCATTAGGCACTTGGGTATCAGATGAGTTTAATGCGCTCCCTTACTCCTCAGTGTGCTTACAGAAATTACTTCATTTGCTTTTTGAGTCAGGCCTGTGGGTCTTGTTTTCACTTTTTTTTTTTTTTCCCCAATTTGGAGTAATGCATGTAGTTTACAGTTGTGTCATCAGACATGTCTGTATACCCATAATCTACTTTAGTGAGATACCTCCATCAGCTCTTTGCAAATGTATTAAATTATAGGTCATATATCTTAGTATATAGCACTAAAAAAACTAGTATGTAAATTAATATGTATTTACAATCAAGTTTTGTTACAGATAGGTTCTGGGGTTAGATGTATAGAATATAATAGAATTTATCATCCAGCTTGGCCAGGAAAATTATCTTTGGTCTTACAAGTAAAGAATGAGCAATAATTACAGCATGAAAAATAAAATACACCTTAAAATAACACCTTCTATGTGCGTAACCAAATCAGGTTTTTGTGTTTCTGTTTTGCAGAAAGAAGCGCTGATGGAGCAGGTGGCTCACCAAGCTGTGGTCATGCAGTTCATCCTGGAAATGGCCTCAAACTCTCAGCAGGATCCTCGAGGCTGCTTCAGACAGTTCTTCCACAAAGCCAAAGTAAGACAAATGAATCTAACTATTCAACCTTCATATTGTCATTTGGAGGGTCATATTTAAACATGTCTTTTCAGGAGACATAGCTCCAGCCTATAATACATTTTTGTACTTTATAATAATGCTTTATAATCATACTCTGCAGGAAAAAGTGTCAAGCCTAAAATTGAACACAGGGACATGTTTCCATAATTCTAACAAGGTCTTAAAGGTACAGTGTGTAACTCCCCTACCCTAGGTGGCAACAAATACCTGAATCAATGCAAAGAGAGCGTAATTTCTCTGTTCTGGTGTTGCGTTTACCTAATGGCTGGCACTTTGGGACAAAAAGCCTTGGCTGTGTCTTTTGTGATTTTCAAATACTTCGTTTCCACAACTACCAAAATGGTAACATGGGCCTAATTGTGATATTGCTCGTTACAAATGTTTAAAATGTTCAACTTTGGGGCAGCGTATGGCCTACTAAAGTAATTACGGAGAAAAATGGGTAACTGAGGTCTCATAAATAACTCAGTTTCAATACAAACATCATTATACCTCGTGCTCCCATGGGCAGTGTATTCAACATTTTCAGACTAAAATGAAATCTTCATTCAGGCAACCTGTATGTTATAGGAAATGTGAACAAGTCAAAGAAACTACACACAGCTGAGAAAAATAGGGGAGAACATGAAAAGGCTAGCCTATCTCCAGCACCAAGTCTTCCCATTATCAGACATTGTAGCGTCGAGAGGAACAAAACAACTCAATCCTGAGCACTTTTCCACAGTGTCACACTGAAATACAGATGTTAGCAACTATAACATGAATAATAGCATCACACTACAAATTCAAATACAGTGTGGAATTACCTGTCCAGGAGAAAGCATGATACTTCGGTGTCACTACTTAGGCTTTTGTCCACCATCAACTTTTTCCGTCTGGAATGAACAACGCTGATATTCACCCAAGTTTTCTGTCATTGTCATTCACAAAGATTAGTAGTTTTATCGTGTTTTCTTTTCTTCACGACTTGAGGCCTCGTATGTGTGATCCGCCATCTTCCACCACTTTGACACAACTTAGTAGTTTTCAGTGAGACTTCTGGTGCTTGGAGGTGGAATATATCCACCTGGAGTGAACTACATCCCAGCTAAAAGCATTCCAGACCATCCATGTTGAACATAAACAACAAATATGGAGGGTGCAGATCTAAGCTCCTATTTACTTTCTTACCTAGGAGGCGTTTTGACTGTCAACAGTACAGTGTTCTCACATACACAAACAGGATGGAAGAGGCGGAACAACGGATGAGCTACTTATACAGTGTGAAGTTTTTCCATTATGAACTTGTGTGATGCCATTGTTGTGTTGACGTCACATTGTGGTTCATGCTGAGGTCGGGGTAGTTCAATCTGGCCCCACTTTATAACTAGGACCTCTGGTTTCAACGGGCGTTCCAATACATTTGACCAAGTTGGACGTCAGAAACTTCTCACCTCCCAACACTTTGGAACGCACCATTCTCTCCAATTCAGTGTTTGGATTTCTTCTTCTCTTTTGATCAGTGGTTACATAGGGGCTATAGCGCCACCCTTTTCTACCGCCAGCTGCCATTACAACCAGTAGAGAAGCCCGTCCCATTCTGCAGGCAGCTACTTCGAATATTTGTCCTCTGTAGGGGAAAAAAGGTGTCTATAATTGTGGCGCCCAGCATGCGATGTATATTTAATTGAGTTTTTCTAGGTTAAATGTAATTGAACAAATTGGGTTTTTTTTTTTTTTTACTGTTTGGGCACTATTTTATTCAATTTTCATCAATAAGTAGATTGATTATTGGAAAGAACACTATAAAAATCCTACACACTGTACCGTTAATATTATGGCATGCAATGTTTACTGATATTGTTTTCTTTTTGTAGGAAGGACAAGACGTCTACTTAGAAGTCTTCCACACAGAGTTAGAGGCCTTCAAATACAGAGTGAAAGAAAACGCAGTCAAATGTAAAGGCAACTTACCAAACACTTTGGACACAAACTGTAGACTTGACCCCAAAGAATCTTTGGACTCTTTACCTCAAGTAAGTTCTCTTTCTGCTCTTATAGAAAGCAAACGTTTCTCTTTTTTCTTGTTTTTTGGGCATTAGAAATGTCATAAATAAAGATTGTATAACCTAATGTAGTTATTTCTGTCATAATATGAAAAATATAGGACCTGGACTGTGGCAGCAGATGTACCCCATGAGCACTAATAGTATTACTTCTACTGAGGAGGATTGCTGCAGTTAACCAACATGGTGGTTAGATGGCACTAGTGAGTTATTAGTTTTACACCCGCAGACATACTGCAAGAATCAGGGTCATCTTCTGGTGGGTCATCAGGCGTTGTTATGTTTTGTTTTTTTTTTTTGTTTTGTTTTTTTACCAATAATATGGTCCTATAGCATGTGCATGTTCTAGGTTGGACATGTGCATTCAGAGAGTTTGTGTTCTTTTGCATCCCTTAGTTGTAACCACCGGTTATTTGAGTTTCTGTTGCCTTTCCATCAGATTAGTCTGGCCATTCGGACCCCTGGTATCAACAAGGCATTTTTGCAGAGAGAACTGCTTCTCACTTAGATTTTTTTTTTCTTCTTCTTTTTAAAGAGATTCTCTGTAGAGGTGGTTGTGCATCAACATCCCAGCAGCAGTTTCTGAAACACTCATATCAGCCCATTTGGCATCAACAACCAATGTTCAAAGTCACTTAAATTGGCATTAACGAGTAGTTGAATAGATGTAGCACGTAATGTGGCCAGTGGTTTTTATATTGACTAATATTTTTTATTCACAGTGGAATGGAATTCCAAGATGAACATTTCTCCACAACGATATTTTGTCTTCATGATCTTCAGCATCCAGGCTGAAGCTTGCAAGTCAAATGAGTTGGCACTGCTCTATGAATATTAATTAAATCACCGGTCACTATCTCGGCCTGCATTTCCTCTCCAAAGTCCAGATAATATCACCATTTTGCTGTCAAGTTATCGTCGTCATGTCAACGGCTTTAATGTGAGGCAGTTTCCTCAGAGATTATTTTGCATCATTATGTTTCCTGCTTACATGACTGGAGTGATGCCTTTTAGAGGAAGGATGAGTTGCATAACGGGACCAAATGGCTGCTCTGTGGAATGCAAAGTAGAATGTAAAGTAGTTAACAGAACTCGAAGAGGTTTTCATCCAAGGCAAGTGCTTTTAATATTCATACAAAGTACTAAATACAAAATTCAGCAGGCTTTTCTAGTCAACTTGATCTTTGCTGTTTGGAAGCCTTTTGTGGAAGGGGAAGAATGAAGCCTCCTCCCCTCTGTTGGCCCCCGGTTTGATTTTCTGCCAAACAGCAACTCAGAGGAGGAGGAGGTTTTTTGTTTTTTCTCTAGCAGAGAAAAATGGCAAGGCAGGAATGCACTTCAACGTCCAGAATATGAAGCTAAGCTTAGCTTGCCTGGTTCTCTACTTTTGAGTTTTAGTGTAGTTCTCAATCTCAATAAGGATTTTTTTTTTCCAATCACTAAATTTTGTCTTTGGCCACGTTCCTCAAATGTAGAAGAGGCCGAGTGCTGTTACATAACCCTTTTAATCCTCCAACTAGGCGACAGTAGGTTAATCTCCCAGAGTCCCTTTCTCTCCGCCTTATTTATTTAGACTTATTTTTGTTAGTTTATGAAAATCAGTTGTCACCTGTGAATGATTTGTCATCTGACCTTCTGCTGTGTGTCTGTCATCCTCCACCAGGTGGCAGAGTACCATATGAAGCGCTGCTTAGATGCTGGACTGTGGACAAACACAGGGAGGTGGACAAAGGACGACAATACAGAAACAGATGAAATACGCATGATGGAGACCTCCTAGGACATGTAGAGTCAGCCCTTGCTTTTTGTCCCTCTGCACCATCACCCCATGTAGGAGCCAGCCTGAGTTCGACGCCTTCGTTATAAAGCAGGCTCCACTGAGAAAATTCAGTGGAGCTGAATTTCCAATTACAGCTGCATAAGACAACACTGAACAACATGATTAGTATCATGAGTGTCCTGGTGTACTCTGCTTATCCTTTTCTATAAAAAGGTTAAAAATGGTTCTACAAAAACATAATGCAGACTGCTGATTGGTTGCTTATTTACACATTTAAGCACCTTGACATTTGTCAAAGTTTGAAGCCTTCTTTACACAAAAGAACCGGCTGAAAAATGGCAGCATTGACCAGGAACAAATGAAAGTCAGATCAGCTGTGGCTGACATTGTCTTATCAGCCTTCAGTAGCGCTATTCCGATGTCAGTGCACTTAGTTCTCTTGCAGGTTGGTTCAGTGACGTTTCCTACCAGCTAAATGCATATGTTGTGCCATGACCCTGATTTTGCAGATCTTTGTATACTGCAGCCAGTTTCTTTTCTTTTTTTTTTTTTCATCCTGCAGAGAAATGTACACAAAATGTACTCTCTTCCAAACAATGAACAAAAATGACATGGAAAATTAATCCAGACAACGCAAAGAATACTTAAACCAAAAAGATACATTATATAAATTATGCAGTCGTGTATGATTGTGAGTTTTAGCTATTACTGAGCAGTCTATATAGAATATTGTAAATTCATAGTCTGCTTAATGTTTAGGTCAGTGTTCAGAATAACCTGTGATTTACAGCCATAGTTCTTGAATAATTCGGCCTTTATCACACACACACACACACATATACACACACACACACACACACACAT
>JAPQRQ010000005.1:6515842-6542598 GCA_037367365.1 Apogon talboti | reverse complement strand
GTCCATCCGTAACACCGACTCTCTCCCCATATTCAAATCCAGACTTAAGACTCACCTTTTCAGGATGGCATTCCCACCGTAAATGTTGCACCTCATTAGCCATGTACAGCACCTCTTCACTTTTTTGCCTTGTAATTACTTCTTTTTTTATTATTTATTTATTTTGTATTCTATGTATTACATTTTTATCTACTGTTGTACAGTGTCCTTGGGTGTCATGAAAGGCGCTTATAAATAAAATGTATTATTATTTGTGTAAAGTGGAAAAAAAGACGTTCATTTTGAGTCCCCGTGTCACACAACAGTAATTTAAGTATTTTTACCCCCAAATTAATACATGTATTAAACATAGAGATGAGTTATTTAGTTTTCCACACACTGCTTATTGAACATGAAATGTGTCCCTGTGTTGCCGCTTGATCTGGCCCAATTACAGTAGATCTTTTTCTCAGAAACCACTCATGACTTAGGAGAAATTAATGGACTGTTAATTCATATATTTTTTTAATCAGGTGGATGGGCTGTTCATTATTGGATGGATGTATTTGCCACCTCATGACCCTCGTGTGGAGGATCCAATGAGAAGGCGACCGCTGTTCCGCATCCACATGTGGGAGAGTCAAAAGGCCACTGTGGAGTGTATGTATGGACACAAGGGTCCTCACAAAGGAGACATACAGGTAGGAACACACAACACAAGAGCTCAGCAGTGTATGAGAGACATGAGCCTTACAGACTTCCAAAGGCCATTTCTTATACAGATCACTAATTCTACTTTAATTTGAGGTCAGTGGTCTACATAACTAGGTCTTTCTCAAATATGTGTCATATTATGTTATTTTTAGACTGTGAAGAAGGATGAATTCTCCACAAAATGTAATCAGACTGATCATCACCGCATGCCAGGAGGCAGACAAGAGGTAGGTCAAATCAACTCTTAGCACATGAAATCTGTTGATGACCTGATTTAATTATTTCAATCATCTTTCCAAATCCCTTTGAGACCGTGGATTATAATCAGGTTTAATCTCAAAAACCATTATCAGCAATTGGAGCACGCATGTGTGTGTGTCTGTAGGAGTTCAGGACCTGGTTGGAGGAAGAATGGGGCCGAACGCTAGAAGAAATATTCCATGAGCACATGCAGGAGCTCATCCTGATGAAGTTCATTTACACAAGCCAATACGAGTATGATTCTCTTTATTACATCCCTCTTTTTAGCTGAGATTGTGCGTTTCATCTTTAGACAACAATGGCTCCTTATCCAAACAAATGCTGTTTTTTTGTAAGAATTACTCCATGACTGTTTTGTTTACTTCTAATAACTGTGGTAAAGACTGAGATAAACCAATCACTTCACTTTCTTGTGTTTTATTATGAAAGTAACTGTTTGACGTACCGGCGGATATACCTGCCTCCTGCGATGCCATCTGCCCTTCTGCAGCCGGGTCTCTTCAAAGGCACCTATGGGAGTCACGGCTTGGAGATTGTTATGCTGAGTTTCCATGAGACATCTGCCAGAGCAACTAAGCTCACTGTAAGTCCCAGTTCTGCAGCCATTTTTGGGGTTAAACTATAACTATTACCAGAGAATGTGTATGTCTAAAGCAGATTGAAATCACTGAGTGCATTAAAGATGTTTAATTTGTGCTTTTCTATTTTGTATGTGTGAACAGATCAGAACATACCTTACCCTCTATCCATGATAACAGTCTGTGCATAGATTGCTATGTAGAAGAGTGGGTTTGAACAGATTTTATGCAAAAATCCTCACTCCTTAGTGTTTCAGTGGTTCTCTTGTATTCATTTAAATTGACAAACGTGTGCAGGACTTGCCACTGTCAGTTTAGAAAAGGATTTAGATTACATCAACAAATGACAGGAGGAATAGAAGTGTTGCACATTGCACTTTTAAATGATACAGTGTGGAAATGCTCCTTTCCTTTTCAGCAAAAAATATCTCTTTAATGTTATCTAGGTTGCCATGCTCTCCACCGGCAACAAAATATTCAGCCAATATTCCTGATGTAATCAAGTGTTGAACTGCCCACTCCCACACTAACATCCTCATATTTTTAACTTGGAAGATGTTTTATAATCATCACACTACAGCTGAATGTGCAGACTGTAATTGTGCCTCCGCCTGCAGGGAGACCCAAATGTTCCAGCAGGACAGCTCACTTTGGACGTGGACCTGAGCCGACCTGTGGTCCTCCCAGACTTGGAGCAACAGCGCAATATAGAGGAGCTGTCTCGGTTGGTTCTGGGTGTGCACGAGGAGGTACAGAGGGAGTTAGAACAGCAGGCCAAGGGCACATCTGCCGCGGTCAGAGACACCACAGAGGGGGCTTGTGGTGGTGCCAGCGGAGCAGATGGGGTGAAGGCAGACCATGGTGCCTGCACAGAAAGCTGCCAGCCGGGCCCCAGCAGCAGCAGCAGCAGCAGTAATCCTCCTGAAGCCCAGCCTTTCGTTCTGCCTCTGGGGGTGATGGCTCGCAATGAAGTGTACCCCCGCACCTGCAGGAAATGGTGAGCAGGAACACAGCCAGCAGACAGATAACACGGTTAAATCTCATTTTATTAAAGGATTGACTGTATTTACCTTTTTGTTAAGTTTTTGAATTCTTATCAACACTATATAATTGAATTTTATTGCCATGATTTTTAGTGCAGTGGCTACATTTGATCATTTACAAAAATAGTCTTGTGCTATATTCACACTGTAGGTAAAAGTGGCCCAAATCCTCTTTTTTTTTTTTTTTTTTTTGCCCATATGTGACTCATATCTGACATTTATGACAGTCTGAACAGCGCAAATCAGATTTTTTTTCCCAATTAGACCCAGGCCACTTTCATATGTGGTCCTAAATCAGATACATATCTGATATTTTGCTGCGCGGCTTCATTCTCAGTGGTTATGTCAGGTCTCATCAGACTTTTACGTCACAATTTTCCACTGGAGGAGGTGGGACCCAGCAAGATCCATATTTTCTTAGTAAACACAGTGTGCTTACATGTGACGTCATGTCTTCTTCTGCGCATGCAGGTGATTTTAATGCTGTAGACTGTTCATACATGAGTCCGATGGCAGTCGCATTTCATTTATAATGTGAACAACCAATGCGAAAAAAAATCAGAATAGGACCAGCAGTGTGAGCATAGTGTTAAAATGCAGAGTAAAATGGTTGTAACAGATTTCACCTACTGCAGCACTACTTGGTAAGCACTGAGGAAACATAGTCAGTAGTCATGAGTGTGCTCTCTTAAGCTCCATTCCTTTAGCTAACGCACAGAGCACAGGCAGCATGTTATGTTTGCCAATCAGCGGTCAAAACTGATTCCAGGAGTGACTAATTCTTATGAGGCCTAATTAGTCAAAAACAGCTTTTTGGTTTTGTAATTTACCAATGAGCAATTTTCAAGTTTTATTTCTATACTTATTAACTTGAATGAGACATTAGCGTGCAAAACATTAACAACAAGTGAAAGCTATATCAGTTAAAATACAAACTAATGAATTCATGTTCTTCACTTTCAGCTTCTATGGGACAGGCCTAATTGCTGGGCATGGCTTTACAAGTCCAGAGCGTACCCCAGGGCTCTTTGTGCTGTTTGATGAGGACCGTTTTGGTTTCATCTGGCTGGAGTTGAAGTCATTCAGTCTGTACAGTCGCCTGACGGACCACCTAGCCCATGCCCATGCCCCAAACATGGAGCGATTTGAGGCCATGCTGCGCAACATGCAGTCCTGGACATCATGATGCACCAAGCTTTAAGTCTCCTCCCAGAATACAATGCATAATAACATATACGTTATACACGAATCACCTCCTCCTCTGCTGACAATGGTACGACCACATTAGCTCATGACCTTAACTCTCCAGGTTCTATCTGTATCTGTATCAGTAAACCCCACACAAGGGTTTTATTGTCTAACTAAGCTAGTTTATCGCTCTGACTCGGTTGTGCTCTTGTTCTGATACAAGCACTTTGAAAAGCCTCTCGTATATCACCATTTATCACCTCACCTCAGTATGACCTCCAGTGCAGCATGATCAGGTCACAATAAACTTTGATTTTTTTTCATTTATTTATTTATTTATTCCCTGCTGAAGAAAAAGAATGATGTTTCATACCACTTATTATGGATCAAACTGTATGTGCCTCTGATTCTACAATCATGTCTGTACTTGATAGTGCTTGAAGAAGTTAAAGGTGTCCAGTGTATTCTACAATATAGTATTATACTGATTTCAGTGCCCAACTTATTAAACTGCATGCTGCATTTTATTCAGATGGCATTGCATTACACTCATAACCATTTTTTTTGGACACGATGAGTTTTATTTCACGAAGCAGCATGTCTTGCTTTTGAGTTTGTTGCTTTAGAGACGTGACTTTTTAAAAGACGACATCACCTCAGGTGTTATTCTCTTTGCCACAAGTCAGTGAAAAACAACACAAAAACTGTGTGTAACTAAACTGTAGGAGACTGCTTTTTATTGTATAAATTTGCTCAGTAGAAATGCTGAGTGAACTTTCTAAGAAGTGTGGAAATAGCTGTCTTATCAGACACTGTAGCCCAGTTTTAGGCAGACTGATATGATTTTGCCCTTTAAACTGAACCATTATTGCTAGCTTATTCAATGATAAACTTTGGCCCATTCTCATGCACATTAAATACTTGTCACCCTGCCCATTATATTACATAAGTTGAAAGATGTATTGCAGTGGAATAGCATAACCTATACATAAGCTGGGTTTAATTGTTATATCAAAATTATACAGTTTATGTGCTTCTGAAACAGAAACTTGTCTTACCTTTGAAATATATTGCATTTGTTGTTTGTTTAAATGGCTGACATAAAGTTTGCCTGGCTTTATACCTGCACAGTTGTCCCTTCCAGTTTCCAAAATTGTTTTTGATTTCAAGCCAGGCTAGCTCAACATTATACAAACTAACAGTTCAAAGTGCATCTCAAAGTACCAAGTAAGTGTCTGTATGTCTCATTACGGCCTGATGGTATCGCCCAGTAGCTTTCCTACTCCAAGTGCACTTTTCTGGGCAGCAAAGTGAATCATTCAAAACCACTGGCCAGCACTTTTTTTAATCAGACTGCAGCTTTACTAACATTTGCAAAAAATAAAAAAAGTCTGCTCAAGCATCATCGACTTAATTTAGTGACACTTTTATTTCCTCTCAACTTCAGTGTATTTGTTTTTTTCTTAACTTATATCTGTAAGTTCTCTGTATCCAGCTTTCAGACTGATTTGCCTTCAGAAGTGTTGTACTACTTTTAATGCCATAGGCTTGATTTTATGGAAGACCACTAAGTTTGATCTATTGAACTGCTCACATCAGACTTCAGGGAGCTTTTCAGCTTAAGCGCTCTTCTCAGTAATTAAAAGTAAAAAAATAAAAATAAAGAAAAAAATGAACAGAACTTTGTTGCGGAATGTGTTTATTTCAATCTGTACATAAGGCATTGCTACAAATGTGATTAAGTATCACTACCACATTATTGCATCACTGTTGATAACTTTAGTGTCGGAATTTAAATTGGATCATAAAATAATTACGATGTAAAGTCTGATTTTCATCAACCAATGGATATTGAAAATCAAAAGATGAGTACACAGGCTCAGATGCAGTCAACAGAGTTAAATGATGTAAACAACATTTCACATCATGTACAATGCAAGATCAGCAATGATATTATTAAGTAGAATTCAGATCATTGAGCAAATATTAAATTTAGATGCTTTGATTAGACTAGAAAAAGATCCCATCAGTATGTGATTATTGTTGTTTTTCTTGTTATGTCTCATCAAGATGGTCATGAATATCACCCAATACATTTCACTTAAAAAGGGAGTTATGCAACAAACCTTAATTTAATTTTTTTTAAAGTTTGTAAATCTTATTTTACTGAAGTTGGGGCAATGGGGAGACTTAATTATTACAACACATAGAGTTTTTATTGATAGACCTTAGCTTCCTTGTTTATCTTCTAATTAAATGTAATGAACATTCCAGGTTATACTGTATAATGTTCTATGTAGCTTGAACTCCATGAATGAAAAACGACCCAAAGTTCCTTATGAAACAATCCAAGAATATTAATTCCTCTATCTGGCCGCATTGTATTGTAAAACCTTGTCTAAAACTATCTAAAGCTAATGTGTGCCATTGCCATTACAATCTCACTTGTCGATACAGACAAACAACTGGTTCCAATTGGCCTGTGCTGTGCAGTAGATTCCATATTAATCAGGTTAGTTTCCTCTGGTTTGTGTGACTGTGGTTTGTTGCTGAGTGATTACAGTGTTGATTTAATGAGAGTCGACTGTTCTACAATTCGCTGTGCCCCGTCTTCTCTTGCTCTTGCATCTTCTTGGGCAGTGTCTGAGTTATGAAGACAAACCGGTCCTTCCTCAGGTGTTGACGGACCACCTGCTTCATGTCGATCTCCAGATATTCCTCTTCTGGTCCATACTTTGGCCAGTTGACGAGGCCACGCCCGTTAGGAGACCTACATACAGTACACACAATACATTACAAAGCTTGTTTGACCTTTTTAGTGTCATTGCATATTACTTTGGCTGTAATGAGGATCATGTCCTACCCTGTATGAGCAAAGTTCCCCCAGTATGTCATCATGATCCTGTTCATCTGTTTATCCTCTTCTAGGCAAGTACCTAAAATAATAACAGTCTGGTCACCTTAGACTATCCAGATATGTTTTTCTTCAAATCCTTGGATTTTTATGTTGCACCTACCTGATATTTTGGCATAAGTAGTTGTGAAGCAATATCCAAATACTGAAAAGATTTCATCCCCATGGTCACTTCCAACAAAACTTGGTCTAATTGCCTTCAAGAAAGATGGTGGTTGCCGGTACTCATAAAGGTATACAGTGGCTCCTGCATCTGGTGGATTAAGGGTGTGACATGATATGGTTATGAAAGGGTGTAATGGTAAGTATTTAACAATTTAAAGGACTTTACATTAATAGCAAACTTGTATATTCTTGAAAATTAAAGAGTACCTCTGTGGGCATTTGCAGTTTTAATGGCTGGAATATTGAATATAACGTCTCCAACGATGTCAGTAAATCCTTTTCTATTTTTCACTCTATCTTCACCATTTCCAGTGTATTCATCCAATAGCAAATCTATTAAATCTGTCTGTTTGGGTTGAGAAAATAAGCAACAGATGTGTTAGAGTAGTAGAATGATTAAGCAGGATAATACTGTAATATCAGACGATGCAGGTCTTACACCAGGGAAAAACATCGACAGAATGTTCTTCACAGCCTCCCGATCCAGCCCCTCTGTCCAGTTTTGAGGACCAAAGAACTGGGAAATTACCAGTCATGGTTAATATTTTAGACATGGACATTTGCATTTCTCATGGTGTGAGATTTAATTATAATACAACCCCAATACCAAAACAAAAAGGTTGACAATGTAGGGTACAATATAAATTAAAACAGCAATGATTTTCAAATCTCATAAAGCCATGTTTTAAGTAGAGAAGACCATAGAAATCATATAAAATGTTTAAACTGAGAACATGTACATTAAAAAAAAAAAAAAAGAAATTTGATGGAAGCAACATGTCACCAAAAATTTGAGACAGGGCCTTTTTTGCTACTGTGTGGTATCTGCTCTTCATTAAGTCTGATATAGGACTCTAGGTGCTCAACAGTCCTGGGTCTTTGCCATTTTTTTTGTTTCATGATGGTCAATTTTTGTCAATTAATGAAAGGTCTAGACTGTAGGCAGGCCAGTTCAGCACACAGATGAAGCCACGCTATTGGGGTTGTATGTGGTTCAGTACTATGTTGCTGAAAAATGGAAGGCATTCACTGAAAAGCACATCATCTGGATGGGAGTATAATTTTCTCCTATACATACCTTTCAACACTGATTGCATCTTTCCAGTGTCCCATTCCATAGACACTAATGCAACCCCATACCATCAGAGATGCAGGCTTTTAAACCAAATGCTAATAACATGTCAGATGATTGTGCTCCTCTTAACTCTGGTGGAAACAATGTCCAGTGTTGAAATTTCAATTCATCTGACCTCAGAACAGTTTTCCACAGTAGTGTTTGTGGATCATGTTCACAGGCAGACAAGGATTTGTGAAAGTCTTCCTGAGCACATGTTGTAATTTCCATTACAGAATTATGCCTGGTTTTATTGCGCCACCTTGGGGTCCAAATATCAGATACTGATTTTCAGCTTTGTCCCTTGGGTGCAGAGATTTGTCCAGATTCTGAACAGCATTTAATTCCATGTTCTGTAGATGTCGAAATATTTCAGGTCTTAACAATTTTAGCATTATTCTGAAATCGTTCCACAATTTGTAGATGCAGTTTTTCACATCTTTACTTCTGAGACTCTTTTACTGCGTGCACCCAATCATGTTACTGACTTGTTGCAAATTAATCTAGTTAGTTGCAAAACGTCCTTTCAGCTGTTATCACTTCACTTCATTTTCCAGCTTTTTACCTCTGTTCCAACTTTTTGTAGGAGTGTTGAAATTCAATATTACCTTATTTTTTCTTAAAATTGTACATTTTCTCAGTTTTAACATTTGATATGCTTTATATGTTTGATTGTCGATAATATGGGTCAATGAGATGAGATTTGTAAATCATTGCATTCTGTTTTTACTTCTGTTTTACACAATGTCTCAGTTTTTTGGAACTGGGGTTGTAAACAAACTATTATATTTACACTTCTTATATTAAATAATTAATATCTTACTTCAGCAAGTAAATAGCCACCTTCATCACTATTAATCCCAGTCATGAATGGTACAGTGATAAGTTCGTGATTACGAAACAGCTCATCCACAGGTTTTTTCAGGAAGTGTCCATCAACATTTATAGTGTATCTCAAATTTATATCCTTGAGTGAAAAAATGAAAAAGGAGGGATAGAAACAATTTTAAAACAAGTACCCACAGTGTACATGTTAAAGAGTTTTGCCAAAGACAAAAAAGAAGCAATTCTACACATTTAATTGTAGGTTGTGTTGTTTTTTTTACCTCTGCGATAGTCACAACAGTATCTATGTCAAGGTTTCTGATGCAGTCACCAAAAATCTCTGTGCTTTCAAAGCTACAGCCGGATATATTTGCCACCATCTGGTGACAAACACAAGAGATAATTAACATTAAAGAAGCTGTTTTACAATAATCCAATATGTGGACACTGATAATTTTTACAGAAACAACTGATAAACAAAAACCTTTGCATTTGGAAGAGGATTGTTGGACACCAACACATCCACTGCAGCAGTGCCACTTTCTGCGATTGCATGGTGGAACAAACCATTTGATAGTGGTGAGAGAAGCTGTTGAATCAAGCGCCAAAAAATGAATAACTTTAGGGACCTTGCAATAACACTCACTGAGTGACACTGACATGACTCTCCAAGTTTATGCAAGTTTGTGCATTTGCAGAGTAATCCTTACCAGGAGAGACACGCTTATTCCGCCAGCAGACTCTCCAAAAATGGTGACTAGATCTGGGTTTCCACCAAAGTTATGAATGTGCTGCTGGACCCACTTCAGAGCTTCTACCTGGTCCAGCAGACCAAAGTTTCCTGAAATGCTATCATCTCCGGTGCTGGATATAATATATATATGCATACATGTTTGAGATTTTGCTCATGTTTAGTATTTTATGCACATATAAACAACATGTGGAATTTGGCTCCATACACTCATGGCCAAAAGTTTTGGGAATGACACAAGTTTTGTTTTCGCAAAATTTGCTGCCAACGTTGCGCCTGTGCCACCCCCCATGTTTCTGGGTTACACTGAAGAACAATTAGGAGCATTATATAGGTTTCAGATAAATTTAGTGACAAATAAATTACATTTAAGCAAACAATCCATTTGTGTCATTCCCAAAACTTTGGGCCATGAGTGTACATGTTTCCCTAGATAACAATCAGTTGCAGGCCAGCCTAAAGCCACACACCGAGACTGGAATGTAAACACTGCTGAAGAAGCCCAAAATACTACCTGTGTTTTACAACCAGGTGACCAAGACCAGAGTCTGAGAGCAGTATGTCTACAAGTGCATTTGTACACTCAAACAAACATCAATGCTTAAATATCAGTCATTACAACAGATCATTATTTCATTTATTTCATTGTCTTATTGAGATATACTTACACATATTACCTAGTGTGTACATTTAATCACACATATCCTTTTTTTCAGGAAATAAAATATTTGCCACCGTATGTATGCTTTTTTATCTGTAACTCATGTCTAAATGTTAGATCCACCCAGTTTTCAGTGAAGACGGTGTACTGTTAGAGTGAAATCCAGTGAGGTTTCAACAAAGGATATCTAAACTTTAATGAACTAAGTGAGTCCCTTTTATAGACTAACTCTGGTGTTCTGCATACTTCTTTAGGAGACGTTTCCATAACCCATGCATAGACAGTTCTTTGAATGTAACCATGAACCATGTAGAGTATATGTATGAATGTTGAGCCAATGTGGAGTAAAAGTCCTGTTTAAGACCCTGTGACGGCCTTATCTTAAACAACTGAAGCAGATCTGACAGAAAAGCTGCCATTAAGTAGTCATAGCTGATGAGATTACCACTAATTTAGCTCTGAACGGCTGCTGATATCTCTGATTTATTTAGCAAGTCTTCAGAACTCAGACTGATCATCAGGTTATATGATAAGTGAAGTCAACTAAAATCTTATCTCCTTTAGTGCCACTTTTATGTGTGATTCTTCTATTGTCCTCTCAGACAGGACGGTGAAAAACAAAGTGAGGCAAATGATTAACCCTAAGTGTATCACACCACCGGATCTTGGAGAAAATCAAGTGGGAACGTGCTTGTAAATCACAGAAAGAACAGACAGACGTGACTACGGACACGCCGTACGCTGTGAATCATCATTTCAGCTGAACGCATTTATCAGAATCATAACTGGTGGTGATTTCTATTGAAGTAAACTCTAAATGTCATTGTCAGGACCTGCTGCTGGTGGTAATTGCAGCAGATGAGAGCAAAGGTCCCTGCACTGAATTTCCAAGTGAGCCTGCCTGTTTAATCTCCCCATTGTCCCTGTTTTCTCAGTCTGTCATTGTTCATCCACTCTGTCCTCATTACTCTCTCTGTATACTATTTTTTTAATTCAGTTGAATTCAGTTGGTCGTATTGTGTCTTTAATCAATCTCTGTTTGATATCCACCCAATATCCACTTTATTTAGGATCAAATCTGTAGCTTAACATATTTTTTTCTGTTCTACCCTAATCTATAAGTACTTTCATGTCAGTAAAGATAAGCCAAGCTACAGTTTGTCCTTTAACTCCCAGTGCAGATGAAGTAATTTCACTTCCTTCTTTCTGCCTTAAGTGTTTTGCTCAAACAAACTGTTTTAAAGAACTGGAAAGCAGAAGTTCAGTAGGAAAGAAGATATTTACAGGGACTTTAGGTGGGTTGAAATCAATGTTGTAGACTCTGCCGCTGGGGAAGTGAGTCCAGCGGGAGGTGAGTCTCTGTTTGATGGTCTGGAAGGGCACGTTAAGGTTGATGACTGTGTCCACACTATAGATGTCGTCCAGAGACTCTGCCTGGGACACTGTACGAGGAAAACCTGGGAGAGGAGAGACAACGGCAAAGAAGGACGGGATTTATACGGTTAATGTCCAGACAGTAAGATCGTAAAGCAGGAGTGTCAAACCTATGGCCCATGGGCAAAAACCAGCCCGCCAAAGGTTCCAGTCAGGGCCATTGGATGAATTTGAAGGTGCAAAAATGAGACTGAAGACGTTAACAGTCGAGGGTGTCAAACTCATTTTAGTTCAGGGGCCACATACAGTCCAATCTGATCTCAAGTAGGTCAAACCAGTAAAATAATAGAATAATAACCTATAATTAATGAAAACTCCAAAACTGTAACAACATCATACCTGTTACTAAATATTTTGTGCCTTTGTAGATCCGTTGCAATCTGTAGTACACCTGAACAAATAATAAATTGAGGTATAATATTGTTAAAATTGCACTTATTTTTCTGAAGAAATTTCAGGTTCTTCGTATTTGTTAAAGTTATTCAAATGTTTTTTCTGAAGGGATAATTTGTAGATGTTTTCATAATCTTACTTTTTTGCACTAAAAAACAAAAATTTGGAGCTATCATTATTTGTCGGTTATTATGCTTTTATTATAGGTTATTATATTTATAGGTTATTATTATTTTACTGGTCTAGCCCACTTGAGATCAAATTGCATTGTATGTGGCCCTTGAATTAAAATGGGTTTGACACCTTTGTTAGGGCCCAAATAGAGAGGAATGATGATGATGATGATGATGATGATGATGAAACTCGTACCATCGAGCAGCCAGCTGCTGCCGTGCTCAAGTGATTTCAGGTCCTTCAGGATGATACGAGCCATGACGTCGTCGGGGATCAGCTGACCCTGATCGATACAGGACTTCATCAGCAGGCCGAGCTCTGACAGAAACACACAGAGATGATGAGACAGAGGAAGCTCATGGTACTTCTTAACATTTTGACTGTTTTTTTTTTTTTAATCTTCCAGCTTCTGTTGTAATGGGACTGACTGAAAACCTAGGACAATCTTTTTAGTTTGGCACAATAACCCACAGTTTTCACATATACTAATAATATTTTAGCTTCTGAGAAATCACATGGCACACAGTAATCTAGAATAACACTTGGACGTTTGTGGACAATGTTGTGTAAATACCTCACTGGAAGGTGTACAAATAGATTCAGAAAAAGGAAGACTGTAATATTACAAATTGGCAAATATAAGGGGATATCTGGGTTTTAGAGAATAAAGCACAAGAGGTACAGTATGATTTCTACAACTTCTACTTTAAATGGTCTGCGTCCAGCTAAACAAAGGAATTTCCTGTGCCTATGCCTTGTATGCATAACCTGCTGCTCTAATTCCACTCTGAAATAGAGAAAAGGGTAAAGTGACTATAAAACTTAATGCAGAGGAGCTGATCTGCTGTTTGGTCTCTGTGAGGCAATAGTCTGTGTTATATAACGCTTTGTGTTCCATGTGTCTTTACTATGGTGGTTTCAAGTCTTTGTTATGGTCTCTTATCCAGCCCCCTGATGAGAGGACTGAGGGTGGGCCTCAGCAGGATCTCTGGCTTCCCTTATTTGCTTAATACATACCTACATTGTTGTCTAGTATTTCCATGACACTAGCAAACTACAAGCAACAAAGAAGATTATCACAAAAACAGTAGTTTTAGTGGTTTGGTATTGCTCTACAAATGAGGCTTCCTTAACTGTGATGAATGTAATAGTCGAATGAACTCTCAGGACAAAGTACTCAGAAAGTGAAAGCACTGTTGCATGACTAGCAGTTTGTCAATGCAAGAGTTAGTAAATAGACAACCAGGGAGGGTTTGTGGAACGATTCATGTACTACTCATTTTTAAGGGTGTACAGTTTAAGCAATGCTTCAATACAAAAAGGCGTCACTACTACACAGGTTGACATGTGAGAAGGTTAGAGAAACAGTCCCAAACCGTAGGAGGTTACTGGTGACTGGATCCAAGGACTGTTAGGGAACAGTCGAGGAAGGAATGTCAATAAGAAGATCCGCTTTTGGCTGCCAACTGCCCCAGTGGAGCTACTCAGCAGGTCAACAACCAAGGGATTTTATTCACTTCACTGTAAGAGCAAAACGAGGAAATAGCTGAGTTTAAATAAAGGTTAATCTTGATTATGCAGCAGTGGTGGATTCCTGTCCAACTCACTGTAGTGTATCAGCATGTGCACTCTTCTGTAATTCCTCTTCTCAAAGGGCAAAACTGTACAACTTTCCTTATCTTTATAACTCCCTTTATCTATACCCAAGGTGATTTGTAGAAAGCCTCCTGTAATACTCACCTTATGTTGGGTGAGGTTTGTTTGTAGTGTCAACATATAACAACACCCTCTATATCCTGATAATGACTGACCTTGACTAGAAAATTGTAGATTCTATTCTCTTACATTTTCTATCATTTCAAAGTCTGTGGTGCCACTGCAAGATAAGAAATAACTGTTATTAGTGTAGGTGTGGTGCTGTTATCACAAACTTAGGAGAGTTTCTACTTTTCACACACATGTGGTCACGTTTGTGTGAAGTAATCTGAGTGTGTTATGGGTCAAATATTAGTTTAGGATATTATTCCTAAATCAACGTCCTGCGTGTATGGGAAGAGATGTACATTAATAATGTGATGAACGCTTTCAATCATTTTAAGCATTCTAAAATACTAATACAAGAAGTCTTAGGATTTTGTGATGTTTTGTCTAAGTTTGGACACTGTCTTACCGGTTTTAGCGTTGATGTTGGCTCTCAAAATATCCCCACTTGAGATGTGCGTAAGTCCGAAAGTTTTGGTTATACGTGAAGACACTGTTCCCTTCCCAGACCCCGGAGGTCCCATTATGACAGCACGAAAAATCCTGTGTAGAACCATCTCTTAGTGGTTTTGACTTTAGATGCGTTTGTGTAAAATATGATGTCCGTGTGTATTCCCATTAAACTCTCCCGTCCCGTGCGTTCTCAGTGAGGAACTGCAGGCGACTATCGGCTACTTTCCTTCCCAAGACGTGCGCAACGTAGACACGAGTGGGCGCGTCTTTTGCTGCCAGACTCTTACTGGACCTTGACTCTTGTTTCCATCAGCTTCAGAGAAGGAGGAGGAAGAGGAGGGAGAGGATGAGACCTGAGATCGGTGTGTTGTCAGCTGGGACAGATGATGATGACGATGATGCAAGCGTCCTGTCGACGTAGACGCACTGAAATAAGCGAAATAAACGCGTTACCCCCACTTCAAACAAAACTTCCCCTCTCCTGTCACTGTTTACGGTTTTGTTGGGGAAGTATTTATTGTATAACGCGGTTATGTAATAGGTCTGCCGTCGGAAAAAGCTTGTTGGCAAGGTTGTAGTGATTAATCCCTTCCGAGCTTGGATCCCTCCTGCAGGCAGAAATCCAGATTGACGGGACAGACCACAGCCAATCTGCTTTCGTGTATTTACTTTTAATATAAACTGGACGAGCTTTAAGCCGCTTTTGCAAGCATTACCTATACAAAAAAAATCTCAGTATCATGGAATATGAAATAATAACTTTTCTTTACTAGTTGTTATCACATTCTACTATGAGACCTGACAATCATTTTGTCAAGCTGTGTTTATTTTAGGTAATTTTGTACATATATGAAATGCAAGTAGATAAAGCACTTCTCGCATATGCATGCATCTGTTTACACTTTTAATAACGATTTGTCACTTTAAGACGCAAAACCCGTCATTGAATCACGCCCATGGTGTATTTCAGAAAGATATTCTGGCGCCATCTAGTGGCGATTATCAAGCAATGCACACGCAAAGGCATGTTTGACCCTCCTGTCTTGCCGTACATTCGCTTCTTATCAACGTCTTCCTGGGCAAACACACGTGGATTTCCACTGACGCCAGGGAGAAACAATAATAACATGGCAAGCCATGGACTCGAATACGACGGTTGCAATTTCTTCAGACAGCGCCTGGTTTTGTCCACGCTCAGCGGAAAGCGAGTTAAAATAAAAAACATTCGGTCTAAAGAGGACGACCCCGGGCTCCGCGGTGAGTTTTAGGTTTGCGGTTCATGTGGCGTCGCAGTTAGCCCCGTGGCTAACGTGCTAGCTGTTACGCAGTTGGGAGTGTGTTTTATCACTGGACGCCAGGAGTGGGAAAATTACGGGACAGCAGAGATAAATGCAATCTTACTTTGCAGGGCAGAGTTATGACGCTTATTTGCATATCAAGAGCATTAAAACATCGCTGGACAGTTGTGTCGTATGTTGGATTACTGTCTCGTTTGGGTGTGTGAAGGAATTCTCATTTGTGAAGTTCCCACATGTAAAGAAAGTACTTAACTCAGTTCCTATTTTGACTCAAGTCCAAAAACAATCTGAGGAGACTAGTTTACATCAACCCACCTGTTGACATGGAAAAGCGAGGAAGACATGAGTTGAACTGAATGTTTTTTTGCTTTTGTTTTTGTGTCTTTCAGATTTTGAAGCCAGTTTCATCAGGCTCCTCGACAAAGTGACCAATGGTTCCAGGATAGAGATTAATCAAACAGGTGTGTTTTCAGTGTTACATCTTAGTGTTTGATTATAAATTGACTCTTTATTATAGACTGCGAAGGTAGAATAGAGTTTGGGCGTGAATTTTTTAAATCCAGTCTCAGAATAATGTTTGTATTGAGTGTACTCATGTTATGCACAAATTCTCTGACCTCATGGGTTTTTAAGGCATCAACACAAAGCTGCAGAGTTAAAAATATTTCACTTCATTACAAAAATTTCTTTGGGGAATATGGTGTACTCCTGTGGTTTGCAGTTTGGTTTTATTATAACATTTTGATGTTTCTCCCAGGCTTGGGAAATAAAATGTGCCATAAAGAATATTGTCTATGTGAAACACAATTAAGGTTTTTCAATTGAAAAGAAATAAACATCGTACTCAAGAATCCCTGATGTCTTTGTGGAAAGAACAGCAAAAGTTGCAACAGCAAAAAGTTGTGGATCTCTTTGGCTGTTGGTAATTTTCCTGAATGCAACTGTCCATGTAAGGATTATTAACTTTCCTTGTATTTTTGTCTTTTCAAGGCACTGTATTATTCTACCAGCCTGGCTTGTTGTATGGAGGTACTGTCGAACATGACTGTAACCCACAGCGATCAATTGGCTACTATCTGGAGGCGCTGCTGATGTTGGCTCCTTTCATGAAAACTCCTTTGAAGGCCACTCTGAGGGGAGTTACCAATGACCCCATAGATCCAACGGTGAGGATACACATGGTGGCTTTAAACTAATCGCATTTTCATCTAAAAAATATTAGCTTCCTCCTCCACAAAACATATAAACGTCTCAGTGTAGAGAATTCATGAGTTGAAGTGTCAGTTTCTTGAATCCAGATGTACACTGCCCTCTAGTGGATGCATCAATGTATGCACTTATCCCAGTTTCACAAAAATAATGAAAAGAATGGTTGGAATGCTGTAGGAGACAGCAAATTTCATTGAAGATGTTGTTTAACACAGTGGTTTAAAAGAGGTTTGGTGATCCTTCCCCAAATCTTCACTTTAGAAGGACTGTGAGACCAAATAAATGATTGAAAAGATTAGCAGCTTTTTCAGTTGAGGCCAATATGCTTACCTTTAAGTTTGTTTGGACTTTCAGAATTACTTTTTCATTCCAATTCCTGCATTATTTCAATGCATATGTTGTTAGTAACGCTGCAGCAGTTTGTAGGTTGAGCAGAGACGATCTGCATCCATTCAGTTAATGGAGCAGTGGTTCCAGTGATGTTAGATAAATGTCACTTTACTGTGGGAGACTACTATGGAGGTTTTTTATCTGTTATACAAGAGGTAATTTACACAGAAAATGATGAGCACAATAGGATGAAAACAATTGTCAGTTGCAGCCCTACATGTCAGAAAAACCACAGACAAGGGAGCAGTAGGAAGTGGTGACGCTGGAAAGAGCTGTTGTCATGGAAACAGTGAACAGCATTTTAGCTTGTAGATGTCAAAGATTCCAGTGTACGGGGATGTTCTGACATTGTTTTTTATGGTAATTACTGATATGAACTTTCTCTGGTGCAGGTTGACATGCTGAAGACCACAGCTCTTCCTCTCATGAAGAAGTTTGGCGTCGATGGAGCAGGTTTTGATCTTAAGGTGAGACCTGGTGACAGATATTTTTTTAAATATTAACAAATGTAGTTCATCAAACGTTTGTGAGTGAATCAGTAGATCAATCTGTGTCTGCAAATTATCGCCAGTATAATTTCAGTGCTAGTTTTGTACTGCACCCAATTAGTTGTTGTGGTTGTGGTTGCAGTACATGGCTGATTTGAGCAAAAAACTTATAGAAAATTATTCTGCTAAACGTCTAGCATTGGACATTGTTTATTGTTTTATTTTTAATGTCACATTTGCTCGGTTTCTTTTGTAGGTGGTGAAGAGGGGGATGGCTCCCGGAGGTGGTGGAGAAGTACTCATAACATGTCCTGTCCGCAGAACCATCAAACCAGTTCAGCTGAGGGACCCAGGCAAGATCAAGAGGATCAGAGGAGTAGCGTATCCTTCATCAGATGCACATGAATGACTCATGTCTGAATTAGTATAAATGACACTAAAGTCTGCTGGATTTTCTCAAAACACTGTAGTATATGATTTAAGATAATTAGTAATTATTTGGTTAATGTCAAGGTTATGTACTACTTGGTTGTCTCCTCAGTTGAAGCTTGTTGTCTTTGAAATATGGTATTTTTTTCTTTAATAAGCGATGTGTGGTAGATTATTTTCATTGTGATGCAGTTTATTCTTTTGACTCTGTGTGTGAGTTTCCTAAAGTCCTTGACTTCTTGAACCAAGATACTCTGTTCGAGTTTCCCCTCAGATGGCTAACAGGATAGTGGACTCGGCAAGGAGCGTCCTAAACCAATTCCTTCCAGATATCTACATCTACACCGACCACATGAAAGGAGCCAACTCTGGCAAGTGAGTGTTTCAACATTTAAAAAAAGTTTTGCATAAGCATTTTTTTTGCGTTTATTCCAGTTGTTTTACATGTTGTCTGTTGGTTCACTTCAGGTCTCCAGGTTTTGGTCTGACCCTGGTGGCAGAGACCCTGAACGGTTGTTTTCTCAGTGCTGAGATGTCGTCCACACCACAGGGGCAAGGAGACCCCGTTCTACCCGAGGACCTCGGTAGGAACTGTGCCAAACTACTATTGGAAGAAATATACCGGGTATGTACCATGAAGGCCTACAGTTTGAGGCTTTCCTCACTGTGAACAGGCGTACATAATGTGGACCACATTCTCTCCACAGCACAGACCTTTACTTATACTCAGGAATCCTTCCATAGTTGTTTTGCCATTAATATCCATAACCAGAGTCTAGTGAAGAGTGTCTTCTATTATAAAAATACTAGATTGAAAATGTGTGAGGGTTTGGGTCTGGGGGAGATCACAGCGGAAATCAGCCCAGCCTGAACTGGTGAACAAAAGGGCTGAAGGCAAAGTTTTGCAGGGTGTTTGTTTTTATAGTTGCTCAAATACCACAAGCAAGTGAGCCTCTGTCATCACATAACTGTTGAGAAAAGCATCTGTCATTCCACACACAGAGCCTGTCCAGTTTTATTTGCATATATTCATCACAAACAAGCAGCTACTTTCACTCCAGAGCACACATGTTCAACAAGCCTTGAATGCGTTTCACAAAACATTAATTTATTATTGAATATTTCTTCTAGTGCCAGATGCTTTTTTTAATATTATTATTATTCATTATTTCCACATGTATTGTAGTATAAAACTTTGATTCCTATCAGTTTCTAGCTGCTGTGCACACACGAGTTAAACAATACGTTTTGGACCCATCCCTGAATAATTAAAATTCTATGGGAATACCTGACACACACAGTCAGGATGTGTTACCACCGAGCTCATAACAATGACATTCACTGCCCCTGTTTACCCACATTCCCTGGTAATGACCGTCAACCCTAGTCTGGAATTCAACAGAGACACTGTTTGTGGGTAAAACTACGATGTGCAAAGTAGAATCAGATCCTTAAACACTTATGTTGACTCTGCCCATTAAAACAGAAGATTCAAACACTGATAAATCTGTCTGCAAGAGTGTGTCTACACTTTAAAGAAAGCTTTACTCTGTAGGTAAGTATTCTGCTGTAGTGTAGTTGGTAATATATGTTAGGTTTTCTCTATAGAATAAATGATGTCTAAAAAATAATTACCCTTTTGGATTACATTGTCAGGAGGAATTCTGCAGTTTAGTTGAATTTAGGATTGTTTGTCTAATCTTCTCAACATAAAGATATTGCATTATTTCCAATAAATGTAGCATAAACGGCTCTGAATGTGAGTGTTGAATGTTGTTTAATGCCTAGTTTTACTGTATTGCTTTTCTACACATTGTTTGATTATTTCTTCTGTTTTGATTGGAGTGAATAGGTGATTAGAGGTTTTGTTCTAGACTGCAGGAATAATAATCATTTTTTGTTGCCACATCTTTGTACTGGTGCTGTTTTGACTCCATATGTACTTAAGCGGAGTAGCTGTGAGCCCCACTCAGCTGTCTGCACATTATTTCACATAGACGCATACAGAGGCCACTTCATCCGAATATGTACAATTAGATCCAGTGATTCTGTGACTTGAGTTCGCCTCCACATGTCTCTGCCTCTTCAGCCCTCTCTCATAGGAGCCATGTGAGTCCATTTAGCTGGTCAGGGTAGTGCTGATTAGCTTTGAAAGAGGAATATTGTTGGATGGATCTTCTTAACTCCAAGCAACACAGTCAGGAGCGAATGTTTCTGTCGCGCAGACATGGAGCTGGTTTGGGAAAAACAACTCCAGCCTTCTGTAATGTTTGTTGATGAAAACAGTGTCAATATGTAGACAGACCTTTTTCAGAAATGAAACAGATTTTTCTTTTAGTAGATAACTGGTTGCTGCAGCAGAGATGAGGAGAATTTGGGAGTAAATTGGATCCATGGCTCTTCTACTGGGATTGTTTTGAAAAGAGACGCGTCAGATTTTCATTTCAGGACGTGGACGCTTGCTTGTCCGTGTGTTTGTTTTGTGGTTAATGAGTACAGCCTTCTTATAGTAAACCAAAGCTACACCATGGACATTTTGTTTCTGGAGGCGACATCTTCGTCGAACTTGAGCCGATGTAAGTAATGCACTCAACAAGTATACAAATTCAACGTTTATTAGCTTAATTTGTAATTAATTCAACAGTGGATGTGTGTAGACTTTTACGAGGAGTTGTATTATCTGTGGGATACCTCTGTCGTATTGCCCCCTGCCCTTTTCTCAATAATCAATATTTTATTTAGTTTCAGAGATACAAGTACAGATGTAAACCACTGTAGAAACAAGATGTGCTTAGGAGTCTGGAATTGGAGCAACACAAAGTTTGCTATCTGTAGATTAGGGCATGAATTTGTCAAGATATGGGGTTAATGTCTATTATCTGATATCTGTTAAAAAATAAAACAAGTTGGTCAGAAGAAAAAAGCTATCAGTCTTAATTAATTTTCACTATTAATCTATAAAACCCAAAACCTTGTTTATAATTCCACCTTGTTGTGGCCTTTTTCCTTTGTATTATTCAGTAGATTAATTTTTAAAATTCAATGTGAAGAATAATGTACAAGTGAGGGAAAATATTCACGTTGCCCAGTAGTATAGAACCATGCTATTGTGACTTAAATGTCTGCACAGCTACATGAATTTATTTTTTGTCATTTGTCTGTTGGTGAAAGGGGGTTACCATTCACTCTGAGGATTCACAGGGACTTTTCCTTGTGGCCTCTCAGTTGCCGCCGGCCCTCTGGGACATCCTAACTGTCTGATCTTAACTTCATCAGACAAAGCTTGAACCGAGCAGACGGTCCGCAGCGCGTACTGGAATCAATCTGTTTGTCGAACAAAAATATACCACGCACAAAGCGTAAACGCTATTCGGAAATAAACTAAGTAGTTGGAAACGGTGTAGTCGAGATCAGCACCTGTCAAGGTAAGGCACGCAGGTTCAATGCTTCTTCAGTACTCACCCCTATTTCACCTACGTCTCAAGTTGTCGCTTCAGTTTTCAGTGGATTTTCCGTTTTCATGTAGATAACTGAATCATGTACTAAACCACTGCCAGAATATGGAAAATCCCTCCTGCCTCTACTCGTCTGCGTTGGGCTCGTTACCGTACCATAGTAAAGCTGCAGACATGAATATTCTCCTTAGATTTTTTTTTTTTTTTTTTTTTTGCTACATGTAATGTTTTGCAGCTCGAGCCTATTTGTATTGTTGCATCCAACCAGAGTTTTTGTGTATTTGTTGAAGGAAATGCAGTTCGCTGAAACCCCAGCCTTATCGGCAACAAAAACAAAGTCACCATGGTTTCCCTGTGGCTTCATTGATAAGATTATGTAACTGAATCATATTTTTGCTGACGTGCTGTCACAATGCCATATCATTGTGACTCACCTACATTACATACTTTAACATAGCACAAGGAACAGTTTAAAGCCTTGCACATTTGTAACCTTTGGTTACAGATGGCATCAAGTAGTTGACATCTTGTATTAATAAAATGCTCATGTTTGCGTTTGGGTTGATTTAGTCTGAAATACTCTTGGGTGTGTCCTTTCACAGATGTCTTGTGGAGGAAAAGGAGTAAATGTGGGCAGATGGCGTGAAGGTTAGAGGCGATGGTATAGATGTGGTATCGGTTGGATGAGTTTGTTCACCGTATACAATGTGTCATGCGAGTTGAAAAGAAGAAACGCCACAGTTGAAACATGTAACCAAAGCATGTCAAAACAAGCTATGAATCCTCTGACACACATCTACTGTGTCCTGTGACATTTATTTAAAAAGCAGTCTAAATTGAAAATGGACAATAGAAAGCTTTATACAGCTCGAGAGTCTGTTTCTGGTGTGTGTTAGTCGTTGCAGTTTTTAGGACTTTTTTTGGCTGACAAACATCTGACCTACAAGCACCTCTGTTGGACTCCTTTTATGTTTTGTTTTTTTTTCAGTGAAAATTGCTCTGTGTTCGACCTAAAATAATCAGTCTCCTCTACCATGTCTCCACCTCCATGACGTGTTGTTTTTGTCGCTTAAAAACACTTGGCCCATCCTCTTCTGTTGTAGGGCGGCTGTGTGGATTCGTCCAATCAGAGCCTGGCGCTGCTCTTGATGACCCTTGGCCAACAGGACGTGTCGAAGGTTCTGCTCGGACCCCTCTCCCTCTACACGTAAGCCACTGTCATTCACACACAATAGTCCCTGTCCCACTGAACCGTCCAACACAGGAATGTGGCTCAGTCATATGTTCACCAACAAACGCAGTGGGACCCTACGTTTAGTTATTCTTCTACCAGTCCTCTTTGGCAAAGGAAGATGTTCCAAAGTTCTCCGCAGAAGGACTCAAAATGCTGGATAAACAAACAGTGATGAATACAGCAGTCAGACTCCTGTGCAAGTCCTACTGTTTGTTTTTGCACAGTTGTCTTTAAATGTTCTCTAAAATGTAGTTTTTATCAGAAATTTGACTTTCATGTTACACACAATATCAAAAGTTACTAAATCACTGGTAAGTCATCTTCAACAATGCTGGTTCTCCGTCACAGATCGCGGTGTCACAAGACTTGTGCTCACGTGGCTATAAAAATTGACATTGCTATGTGTGATGAATGGAGATGTTAACAGACAACGGTACCCTGTTACTGTAGTTGTTACTTGCAGATTGTCTTCTACCTATAAGTTCTTCACAAAGGAGACTATGAACTGTCCATTTTCAGTTATCATGGTACCGGTGCTGTGTCCCTCTCAAGTACAGTACTATGATAACTGAAGATTGGCAGTGCCATCACAATACACTCTTCCTCTTTATTCAGGTAATGTTGATTGTAATTCCACTGTATTTATTCTCTGGCAGACTCAGTGGAGGACCTTAAATTCAAGTTTTTCATGTCTCCATGGTATTGAAAATCACACCTTGAGAAATCTAATACAATACGCAGGAAATAAAGTGGATTGCTCTTGACATTTTGTGGCCTCATTTCTCTCGGCATTTAGGAATAAACACATTTTTCTCCTCTCCATCCTCCACCCCTCTCTCTCCCTGCTCTCTCCAGAATTGAATTCCTCAGACACATTAGAGATTTTTTCCAGATCATGTTCAAGATCGAGGTTCAGAAGCCTCTAGAGGACGAAAGAAAAGGTGGAGACAAAGTCCTGATGACCTGCGTAGGAGTCGGATACAGCAACATAAACAAAACCCTTAAATAAAGTATTTTTTATATAAATCTCATGTCGTCTTTTGTGTTGAAAGTTTTATTTTCTTAAATGTGAAGCTTCTACGAAACATTGATTATTTGTGTTACATAACTGTATAATACTGAATAAGTACAGTTTTGAGCAACAGTTACAGGATCAGGAATACATTCATTTGTGTATTCAGTCATCTTTGTGTCCAGTAAGACTAAACATTTAACGTGTATATTATATATATCAGACTCCTCATTGGTGTGTTAATCCTCCAGTGAATAGGATACACTGGTGTTGAAACCTTAGATTATCTGTGTCTGTATCATTCCTGGAATTCGACAGTAGACAGCGTAGTTAGTTCCAGATGTTACAGTTTACTTCAAGCCACTATTTCACGATAATGCTCTGGAATCAGGACATTCCTTCTCATCAGCTAAGGGGTAAGGCTGAAGTTCACACCACATGTTTCTCATCGCATCTGGGGTGGAGTTAGTCATCTTGGCCGCATAGATGTTTGAGGGCGTCGCCATAGTTACCCGAAACCTCAGACTACACAAACATAAAGGCAGAGAAGCATTAACATACGTTTGTGTTTCATATTAAACAAAACTAATACATTTGTATGGTAACAAACTGACAGCACTCGGTTAATCATATAGTAGATAAAATGTATTCATTTATCTTTGTGTACTGACCTCCAACTGGGAATAGAGAGAGTAACCAAACAGCTTCTTGTACTCAGCTCTGATGTCCAGCAAATCGATTTCGGAGCGGCTGACAATTATCCTGGTCAAAGTGGACTCTGTGGTCCCCAAACCCTGTACAAAGTAGTCCATTAAAGGAGAGGGTTAGCAAGACAAACATCCAAATGTCCAAGACAAAGAAACTGAAGAGGAACCTGTGGTGGACATTGACTGTTTCAGTAAGCACACATTTCAGTTATGTGTACTTGAACTAATCATTTCCATTTCCTGCTACTTACTGCATTTAGATGTCAGAGGTAAATACTGTACTCTTTACTCCAATACGTTGATCTGACACATTTAGTTTCTAGTTAAAAATGGGTGTAAAACTCATTTTACTCAGGGGCCACAATCAGTCAGACTCGATCTCAAGTGGGCCGGACCAGTAAAATAATAGTAAAATAACCTATAAATAATGATAACTCCAAGCTTTTTGTCTGTTTTAGTGCAATAAAAAACATTAAATTCTGAAAATATTTACATTTACAAACTATCTTTTCACAAAAAGGATGTGAATAACCAGAAAAAAAAATTCTTAAGAAAAAGTGCAACTTGAACAATGTTATGCCTCAACTTATCATTTGTATATGTGTGTTACACACAGTTATACAAACATTTGGTAACAGGCATAATATTGCAATTTTGAAGGTTGGAATTTGGAACTAAAAAAAAGAATCACAACGTACACATCAGATCAACAAATGCACAAAACATTTAGTAACAACCAGAATATTGTTAAAATTGTATTTACTTTTCAGGTTGTTCACATTTTATTGTTAGAGGGTTATGATGCTATTATTTTACTTTAGATCACAGTGGGCTGAATGTGGCTCCTGAACTAAAACTAGTTCAACATCCCTGACTGTTAATATCTTCAGTGTAATTTTTGCACTTCGTAAAATCATGCCACGGGCCAGATTGGAACCTTTGGAGGGCCGGTTTTGACACCTGTGGTTTTAGATAAAGAATTTACACAATGCATATTCTAACAAGCATTTCAAACAAAGCACATTGTTAAAGATTAAACCAGAGGATTCCAACCTTTTTTTTATCTTCTAACTTCACAAAAGCATTGTGTAGTCAGGGACATACTTCAGATTTCTAGGAGTTATTAACAACTACAATCCAATCTTTCCCTGTAGATGTTTTTCCACGGGCTCTTTTCAATACATGTTCAAATATCTGACTAAAAATCTATGATTAAAAAAAACATCCAAAAACTGAAAACAGATTTCTGCATCATTTTTTTTTCTTATATTAATCATGAGGCGAACCCTTAGATTTATTTGGTATCTGTCTCTAACCTGGATATGAAGTAGTAAAAAACTCAGCCCACCTCCAGTAGAAACAACAGAAATGTGCTGTGACAACACGGATGCTTCTGTATTAATCATCCAATGAAGTCATCTGTCAGAAGGACTAAACCTGTCAATACGTACATGTCATTTTACTGCCAGTATACTTTCACTTGAGTATGTTTTTTCATGCAGGATTAAAGTGGTTTTTTTTTTTTACAGTATTTACTAAAGGATCTGAACACTTCTAACCACAGTCAGCAACTACTTCTATCACTTGTTCCCTACACAAACACTTTCCTGTATTGTGTAATATTTGCAGCTGTTGTGTTTTTTTGTTCATCTTGTACTTTGTGGGACATTTAGTCAAAGTAGCACCAATAAAAAAGTGGCTTAACATTCCTTTCCACACCACTGGCCACCAATACAGTTGTCTGCTGTGGCTGAATGGGACATGAGTGCAACCAAACAGTATGTGGATTTTCTATTTACAGCATTTGATACAAATGTAGGCTTCAAAGGCCTCCAGTGACCCAGATGAAAAGTTTACCTTTGGTTATTGGTAAAGTGGTCCCTCTCAATCCTAAATTAAGCTATTTTAATTTTTATCCATAACGCTTTTTCAATTTCTTACTCCAATTAAATGATGTATAGGTCACTTTTTGAAGAAGGGGCTTTCACAATGTCTGAAAGGAATGATTTATTTACTTGCATTGGAAAAATAACGTACTACACAAAAATATGTCTGTCTGTCTATCTATCTATCTATCTATCTATCTATCTATCTATCTATCTATCTATCTATCTATCTATCTATCT
>JAPQRQ010000005.1:6452989-6505678 GCA_037367365.1 Apogon talboti | reverse complement strand
TGTATGGTTTTAGAACTGACTTTTATTGTGTTTTATGTATATTTTTAGTGTGGATGTATGGCTGTGATTTCTATTTTCTTCATTTTCTTTAACTTCCGCTGCTGCTGTCGTGGCCAGGACACTCTTGAAAAAGAGATTGTTCTTTTTTTTTATCTCAATGAGCTTCTTTCCAGGTTAAATAAAGTAAATAAATAAAAAAGAAACATTCCTCTTCTCAGATTTGTGACAATGCATTTTCCAGAAAATCCATGACGTTTTTTTTAATCCTCAAAATAAGAGAATTATTTATTATAATTTTATCTTAAATATAAACATTTTTAACAGTTTCCCACTGGTCAGGATCACTGTCATCTGAACAGTAACTAAACCTGTCAAATGCAATAAAAACTACAATATTTACCTCTGAGATGTGTGTGTGGTAGAAGAAAATACTGAAGTTCAACTATCTCAGATTTAGGATTTTTAGTATTATTTCAGTAGAACTATTTCAAGCTACGTTCTGCTACTTGTCATGTATATATGATTTTTTTTTTTAACTTTTTGTTAGTCTATAAAACATCATAAGAAATAAATATTGTACATGAACATGTGACATAATTTGTGTTGTAGCAGTACTGTAAAATAAAACAAAACATATACACACTAAATCAAACACTGACATCATAGCCAAACACAATGAATAAGACAAAGAAAAGCATGGGTTAAGTGACAAAAGCGACAGAGCATGTATGTCACATCTTTGTTTATTAACTTCTGTAAATGGTTTGAGCTGGTGTACAGGGTAAAATGATCTATACATATCTTCATGTCAGAATGACTCTGATTGAAAGGCTTGTATACATATTCACCGTTGTTTATCCTCTCTCCAGGACAATACAAAAGAAAAGAAAACAAGTGGTCATAGCTACAAAGCCTCTACATTCCCCATGATGTGGGCGCTTGCCTAGTCTAGATAATGCTTAAAGAACATCCATAACAACTATATGAGGGTGCATAGCATTCTAATTAAATATATTTTGTCATATATTTATACATATATTTTCATAAAAACATCTTTTTTTGTGCATGTGCGCAGTTGCATTCCTTAGGATAGAGTAATATGATATTGCGTTTACATTGTCATGTATCCATTCTAAAGGAGTATAGGTGATCTCTATTCTTTGCACAATTAAAATTACAATACTCTTTTTCAAATACATCATTAAGTTACACGTCCTCTCAAGTCACATGCCAGGGAATGACTTCACTCATTTTCCCCCTCAAGACCAATGAAACAAGCACACACACCCACACACACGCACTCATACGATGATGCAAATATGGTGGAGACAGATTAGTTATAGTGCAGACGCTCACCATGATTTTTAATAGAGACTGACGGTAAATTCATTTCTAAAAACCCACCACAGGTTTCTGTACAGTAAAACTACGCTACACATGTAACATTAAATGCTTTTAACCCCATCTTGTGATTGAAGAGGCTCACAAACGGACTTTGAGCTGAGGTTATTTTGTCATTTGACATTTCCAGCGTCGAGAATACATTTCAGTGCTGAAACATCCACGTTTACCAAATATATCCTGATTTTATTTTCAATATGACTGAACGCTACACAACAAAATAGTCTCTTAATTTAAGTTCAAATCAGTCTGGTTGATTTGGCAGTGAATAGTGCAAATGGGAAGTACACTTTCCAAACATAGTCCCATAGTCTAGTTTTTTGTTGATCAGAAATTTCACTTTTATCTCAAATCAGGATTGTAGAAATACTGAGCGCATGAGTCTAAACCTTGTCTAAGACTCGTGAAGATGAACTTTCCTGTGGTGTGCACAACCGACAGATGTCAGCTGTTATTATTCCCCCTCCTGTAATGAGAAAAGAGGGGAGTTCTTCACAAGCACTTGCATATGCAGGGCAAAGAACTGCATGGCTACCAACCAAAATGCTCCAAACCCTATCATTTTTGGTTTGATCTAAATGAAAGAGCTTTCAAACCACACACACACACACACACACACACACACACACACACACACACACACCCTAACACACTTTGGCTTCATGCATCCCCTAAAACACCTGTACATCCCCCGTCCCACCCTTACAGCCCCCAAAACACAGATAAGTTGTTTTTTTCCCCCAGAAACACTCTGTTTAGGTCCCGTGCTTGTCTTCGAGAGGAGGACATATAACTAGAAAAAAAAAAATTCTGACAAAGCAGAACTGAAAACCTGAGTGGAAACAGTGGAAAACGTGTGATATGTAACAAACGTGCTATTTCCCATGAGGCTTTCGTGCGCACGTCCCGGGCATGGAGAGTATGTGCACGTGAAGCGAATGTATTCACCCATTCAGAGTCTGTCATTCAGGCTACAGTAGCGTTTACAGTACGTATGGGATACAGATGGTGATACCGAGGAAGTGTGTGTGCTACTATGATATGACCCCCTTCATGGTGCTGCCGTTTAGGAGAAATCAGATTTCTGCATAAAGTGTTGAAGAGAAACATAGGTTACATGGATGGATGTGAGTGGATTGTTGAAATGTTAGGTGATTTAAAAAAAAAAAAGTTAAATATCAGTGGTTTCCACCTCACGGCTGGCAGCAGCGACTCCTTTACAGATGAGTGTATTAAGTTAACATATCCTGGTTTATAATTTGCTACGTTAAGTGCTGAAAAACAAAAATCATTTAGTCCAGACTCCTACAGATGAGTCATATGTTCTAGTAAATGCTGTCCATTCAGATGGAGTTTCTGTCTCACTTTTTTTTTTTATTTTGACACATTCCAGATTCAGTCCTGTCGGTATTACCCACAACGCACCCCTGCTCTGTTCTTGTTAGTTTTTATTGCTGTGACAAACTCTCTAACACTCTGACCAGGCAATATTTCGTTTATGTCGTCGTGTTTGTGTCTCTGGATAAGTGTGGGTTTGCTTTACGTGTATTTGTTTGCGCATGTGCTTTGTGTTTGTGTGGTTTCACAGTTCACGAGTCTGGGGTCAGTGTTGATAAGACAATCACAGTGCTACCTGTCTGTCCTCGTTGCATGGTTCCTACTGTATGTCACAATCACGTGTTGTAGCGGTGCAACGCTAAACCACGGCATCTCCGTCCTCACGATCACTGTATCCTCGCGTGAATCAGATCAGATCCTCCGTCCACTTTTGCTTCAAATGAATGAACCAAAATGTGCCGGTGAGGCGCTACAGCCATTGCAAACAGATAAGAAGGGAGCACGAAAAAGTTTGAAATACTGGATGGAGGAGCTAAAAGTCCTGTGGTTTTACTGCATATTGACTGAGGCTACTGTTTAAGACTGGAGCAGGATGGCATGCGCTACATGAGGGATGACAGAAGAAGGTAGAAAAGGTTAACGACCCCTGCCACCAAAGGACAAAGAGTCTGTCTTTGTGTTACAGAGCTGCTGCACAATGCAATCGAGCAACCAACAACTTTGCAAATAAAACATTCCAGTTGTCTGAAAAAACGCTTTTGTCTTTACAAACACCAGACGAGAGGAGATCCAGTTCCCCGTCGAAAAGTCAAACAAAGCTCCAAATCACGGTGGACGGGCTCCAAAGAAAGAAACACAAGAAGCGAGCGTCGCCCATGAAGGAAAACACGTCGGCGCACGCAGAAGACAGGAAATACTCACGACGAGCGGGGAAGCGCAGCGGCTTACTCATTCCAGCACTGAGCATGCCGTGACATCACAGGGGCCACAAGCCAATCATGAGGCGGGTCTCAGCGCCAAGCCGGAAGCAAGAAACACATGCGGTAAGTTGGAAGGTAGAGAAGAAAACACACACGCCCACACACACACTGACACATGTCCACGTAGCATAGAGTGCATGTATCACATTGACAATAAGGGGAAGGTTGTGAGAGGCGTAGGGAGGCTCAGCTGTTCCACAACCATCCACAGAGGGACAAAGGACTTTTTTTGGCTGTAGTGTTATTGGACTCCAACTTGCTGACACAAACCATTCCAGTTGGGGGGGGGGGGGGTAAGGTCCCTTAAAAGGTCCGTGGCCCAAGTGTGGGTCCGCCCCGTACCTTGTACCCCTTCAGTTAGATAATGACAGTTCAAAAGGTCAAAGGGCATGCACCAGCAGTCATCATGCGATTACAGTTCACAGGAAGCACTTTTTGTTGCTTTTTCTCTCAGTTGTTTTACTGACATTTGCGTTTTTTTTTGTAAAAAAGAATCATGCCTTAGATTAGTTGATATTTTTCTTTACAAATGTTATAAAACTACAAGTTGAACTCCTCTTTTTTCTTGTCTTCTTTTGTGGTGCTCCATGGTCACACGTTGAGGATGTTTGTATGTTTGTCATTTTTGTAGTTTGCTCGTGTTAGTCTTTGTCTTCGCTCCTCTGCTCATTTTCCTCTGCGCTCTGGATGTGTTTTTGTGGAGGATGATTTGGCAGTGGCTTTCCGGTCCTACAAAACACACAAGTAAACACCATGATTAATCTGACCCTTGGAAAATCAAGCAAAACCCTTTATTCTTTGATTACAGGGTTTCTGCAAGTCAAATGTCAGACTTTTAAAGACTTTATCTTATGTCAAACACCAGAAAAAACAGGTCCTTAATTTTTGACATTGAGTTTTAATGAAACAAGTCAAAACCACAGTTGAAGGTTAAAGAAGTGACAGATTCCAGGAGCATAGCTTGTTGCTCAGTGATGTTATTATTGTTTTTATATGACTGATGTGTAACTACTGTGTAGTCCAGAACTATTCAAGAGTAACCCCACCCAGAGAAGGGTGAGGATGAGTGGAGTGGGAGTTATTCATGGAATCTTACCACCCACAAAAGTCCACCTGCAGAAAATCAATATCAATGTAAAATTTCTGAGGTTTTAGGAGGATTTAACTGACAAAATGGAACATGATATTAAGAATGAAGTTTTCATTATGTGTAGAAGTTCCAACAAATAAAAAGACTTGTTACCTTACAATGAGATGTTCCCTTTCATGAAGTCGGCCATGTTACAATCCTGTCTTTTTACATTAGATTTCTGTTGTTGTTTTTTAACTTTATAGTGGGTTGCAGCCAATGTTCCGGTTTGTTATGTCTGACTTCACACCACAGTTCATATCACTTTAAGTTAAAAGCAGAACAGACAAAACAAGTCATGGACTTCCCCAAGGGATGCCCATGGTTTTTGTGTTCAGGGGTTGGATTATTCAGTTGGTTGTAATGCTTAACTTCAACACTAGATGTCACTAATACAATACACTAAACCCATGTGTAGAATATTTTCCCTAATTGTTCCTGCTGTCACACTTTCCTTTTCTACAGGAGTCTCAAGCCTTGAAAGTGCTACACATTTCTGGTTTGAGGGTATTCACGCTGACATTTCACACAAATATGATGATGTAGAGTGATCTTAAATGGTAGACTCAGAGGGCTCCTAAGGATTTAAAAACAGGAAGTGGCCCGTTGAGCCATTTTCACTGATAAAATGCAATTTTGTATTAATTTTCTAATTGCTCTAAATATTCACACCAACACTGGATGCCTTTCATCGCAGAGGAGCCATACAAAAACATAGTTTAGTGTTAAATACATCTATAATGATGGAGAAGACCTGTCAATATTGGATTTAAGATATTCAGGGTCTAGAATTCAGATTATTTGGACATTTTAAGACTATTTAAGCCAAGCAGAAACCCTGTATTAATAGGTTCTAATATCAAAGGTTTGTGTTTGGAGCATAAGACAAAGTAAAATGCATGTGAGAGTGGGGAAGCTACACACTATTATACACTGGGAGTCCAACATGTTGACTGCGGTAACATGTTTCAGATGAAGTGCAGATTTCAGATGCAGGGCAGGAGGTGAAAAGCAGAATGTAACAGATGGAGGGAGGTCTGTACTGACTTTAAATAATATTGGCATGAACAGAAAATTGTTGCATATGTTGGACATGATCGTTTTTTTTGGTGAAGAACAGTGATTTTTTTTTCACTGATTGGGAAGACTTGCCTAAAAATGAGGTGAGGTGGTAGATATACTGTGTGGTCTGTGACCTTTGTATCATGGTTCTCCTGTTGTTTAGTTTTTACTGGGCTGAAGTCATTGTCTTTCACTGTCCTGAGAAAGTCCACACTGTCCTCTTGCAGCTCTCTCCTCTATCTTAAGACTGAATATGCAGATACATGACACAGTGGCGTCATCGTGGAAAAATTAAATCCACATACAGTATCTGGGTCAGTGAGTGGTCATGTTGGTTCTGTGTCGAGCCACTTAGGTTTGACCGCAACTGGTCATTACAGCTGTCAATCACACTGGTGTAAGTGTCAGTGGTGTGGTTTGTAGATACTGTTTTATGAAATCAGAGCACACCTATAAATGAAATGGACACAAAACACTGGATTTGAAGGTTTAAAATACTTTTTCACAGCTTTTTATGGCCAGTTTCTTAAATCCTCCCTTTATGAACAACTCCCAGTAAAGGATCCCTTTGGTCTCCCTCTCAAACCAGAAGCATTTTTGAGAAATCACTTCCTGCCCTCCATCGTCAGTTTGTGCCACAGCCACAGTACTGATGTGACGTCATGTGCAAACAAGTGACAAGTCACCATAGGTTCCTCTTTCCAAGCACTGGGATGCACTGTGTCCCATACCTTGAGGACTGGGCAGTATGTGTATTTCAGTGTTTAACTCTCCGTAGACTGGTGCGCTGCACTGACTGAGCACCCTTTCTCACATCCACCCCCACCTGGAGCAAGGAGGGAGGGAGGAGGGAAGGAGACAACACTCGGACCAGTTAACTGCTGTAGCCTCTGCATGTAACCAGAGCGGGAAACTAACATACGCATCCACCGGTCAACCACTACAGCCCCGGACAGTACCAGTTTACAGAGGGTTTGTAAAGTGTCTGTAAAAAGAGATCACAAAGTGTGTGGAGTTTGTAAATGTAAAATGCTGTTGGTGTCATTTTTGTTCCATCAGTCATTATGTGCAGAGGTGAAACACAGTCACAATTTTGTTGTCACATTCACTGACAGACACAAGAAATATTTAACCAACATTTATCTGGTGGCTGCTGTTAATTTCCCACCCTTTGTGCCAGGCTATGAGTCATAGTAAAATGCTATCTGCTTGTATTTTCAGTGTTTGTGTGGGAAAATATGACTCAGTGTGCTTAATGAAAACGAAAATATGACAGGTCACCTTTCTAGCAAGCACATTTCCATGATCCTCAGCAAACTGCGCTTCAGCAGCAAATTCTTCCTTCTCTTCTCTCTGTAAAAGATAACACAACTTACATTATTAATAGATATTTTTAATATTTACATTTATATAGTAATAAACTGCTTATAATCTTAAATGTATAACAGAACCAAAAAATTGTATGAATCTCTAACTCCATGTGTTGTAACATACAACACATTTTTCTTGTCTTCATCAAAGCCATCAGTTTTGATGATTGGTGTGCTGCCGAGTGAGAAAAAACTTTGTTGATGGTTGTGAGCATAAACTCAAATTGTCATCTGATAATACGAAAAAAGGATGTCAGGATGGACAGGATGTTCCCCCTCTGGCGCACGGAGCCGCGGGTGGTCGGCGTGGAAACCTGACCTGGCCCCGCCTCTGCTCCTGTTCCCATACTCGCTGCCCAGCCTCCTGGTGAGAGAAGCCCAGCCCCTTCTCAAAGGGCTGTGTGCCTTGTAGGAGGCGGCCACGTAGCACATGAGAATAACCCGTGTCACACACCGGAGTCAGCAGAGCCTCCTGGGCCACACGCAAGCCTGGCATGCTGCTGTCGCGTCCTGATGATACCGAGCCCACCCAGCCCTGAAGGGAGTCCTTCTCTGGTAGGTAGGGTTGGAAAGCTCCACCTCCCACAACCCTGATAACCACATACAAACAAACCAAAGGGACAAAGAACAACGAGATGTAAAGAAACATGCAATACAGAAAATGTCAATATCAATGAAATGTCAATACTATGAACCAGTGTTGAGGAGTCCCAAAAATCTAAATGGTGGTGGTTTGAATATATAGCCGTTTGGGGTAAAAGTCTTATTTGTGGAATATTTGAACATTTGTTGTCATACATCTTTTCAGCATGTGAGAATGAGTTGTCTTCATATTTGGCAGAATATGTGCACTTTGAGTGTTAGGTTGTTTAATCCCAGTCAAATCAATGGACCTTACTCTTAGCAATCCGGTCTGCCATGCCTGATGCCAAGAGCCGACCACGCCAAGGTGGGAAGTTAGGTCAATGACATAAGTGCGCCTTTCAGTCCTGGAAACACCTTCTCAACACCGGTGGGAACATTTCTGTATTAAAGTGCAGTTTAAAGAGTTACAGCTGACGTACCGGTTGTCTTCACTGTACTCGGGCGCCCGACTCAGTCCTGTCATCTCACATCGCTGGGCGTACACCTGCTGGCCTGCAACAACAGAAATCCCTTCTACTGAACCCAGCCCTACACCTCCTCCTCTGGTGCCTCCAACGGCCCCGAAGGCCTCCCCTCTCCTCCCGTCCGACCTCTGACCTCCAAGCTGGCCGTTCTGGCTGACCTTGGGAACGGCACCACTGGCTCTCACCCTGTCTCTTTCAGCCAGAACAGTTGCTGGCTCATGTGGCGCCTCCTCCTCCTCAACCTCTCCTTCCTCCTCATCCTCCTCCTCCTCCTCCAGCTCCATGATGGAGCCACTGGCTCCGCTGGCACCGCTGCTTGGGCGACCCAAGCTGCAGGGAAGGGACAGCGTGGCCCCCTCTGAGTCATCAGCACGACTACTGCCTTCCAGTGACGAGTCCTCTACGGTGACCAGAGAGGGGCTGACCCCCGCTGGCCACACCTGAACGTCCGACATCTCCATTAACGTATCTTCCTCTGTGGTGGCGATGGGGGCACACTCGAGGCTGGACACTTCCTGCCAGTAGGGCTCCACGCCGAGCGGAGAGGGCAGGCTGTACTGCATAGAGGCCGGGGACAGCAGCTCCTCCTGCACCAGCCCATAACCTGCAGGGACGACAGGGGCGAGACAAGAGAAAGACTAACACCACGCAGGCACAGCGAGGGGAGGAAGAGCCAGGTGGAGGCTTGACTGTTTCTCCAACCTAGCAGGGAAACAGTGGGGCTCAGCCCTGTCCCAACATGTGAGGAATCAGTCCTGATTGAGCTTTGAACATTCATTTAGGATTTGAATATCCCTAAATCAGATATTCAATGGGATATGGCTGGGATCCAGTTGCCAGAGTAAATGTTAGCACTGTATGATCCTGTAAATCAAAGATACATATGACCAAGTAACTGAGGGATCTGCTGCTGTTTCTATATATACTACTTCTTCAGTTATCCTCAACAGACAAAGAATGATTGGGATGGATGGATGGAAGATCTGCCAAATCCAGAACTTTCACATTCTGACTTTGAAGGTTTTAAATGTCGACAACAATGGTGCTTTGCTTAGATTTAGAAATAGACTGTAGTTTGATTTAAATATAAAATCTGTAATATCTGTTCTATTTCCACTTGAGTGCGTCATAGTGGACACTTCCCCTGCCTATATGCATGATAACAGCCCGCAGACTCATTTCTATGCAGAGGCATTGGGAATTGTCTCAGACCTTTTCTTCTCCACCTCTACAGTCCCTGGAGTGTAACACTAGCTATAGTTAGCTTAAAAACTGTGCCTGTCTACGTCCTCAAATGAGCGTCTCCTAACACCAGTGCATATTGAACCTTTAAACACAGTATTAGCAAATTGTGGGTCATTTGTTATGTACTTCATTAAAGCATTATTATTATTTTTTTTTCCCTAATCACATGAAACACTGACAGTATATGTATCCATTTGTTTTCATTAATGTCCAATAGCAACATTTCACTCTGGCAAATGGGTTGATGGCTGACATGTTGAATAAATAAATAAATAAAATAAACGCCAGCTATTGTGTTTCAATTTCAGTCAAAGGGGAGAACAAAAACTTTAGGTTTACTGTCATTGGGACACAGCGAGGTGAGGTGAGGGATAAAAAAGAAGTCGTGTCTCATCCATTGTGAAGTGACAGGTTCAAGGCTCCTGTTTGTCAACATGGAAAAGCGTGACACTGCAGATCATTTTCTGTGTTACTTGACAAGAGAGAAGAGGTGAGTCTACAGTTAAATGCTGTTGGTCGGGTTGGCACGATATTCTTTCTTTCATATTCTCTCAGCCACAAGTGTTGTACACTGATCAGAAGTTCAATGAAATCACCGTGACTATAAATATTTATACCCATGCCATTCCCAGACATAGAAAGGTTCATTATTGTCTCTTTGATGGTTAATTATAATACTGGTATTTAATGAGTAATTGTTTATCTCTACCCAATCATGACTGACCAGTGAACTGAAGCAGAGGCTGTTTGCTGTATTAGACATTCAGATAAGTGGCAGATCTTTCTAAACAATTCACAGCAGCTGTGATAGAAAGTACAAAGCTGTATAAACATGTCTTTACTATCGTTCCAACCCTTGTATAACAGGTTCCTGGGTGGGAGTCAACAGCATCTTGCACATTCTGCAGGAAATGCAAATTACTGTTGCTCTATGTTGTCATTTAATTTGTACAAAACCATGCATTGTTCTTAGTTCATCCATGTCTCAAACACTCGAACACAGCTCACTCCACACACATAAATAAATACACACATTAGACCAGACTTATATTTTACTATGTGTCATAGTTGACTTAATTCTAAGTTATTTTATAAGCCATGTAATGTTTTTAGTTATTAATTTCAAAATGACTCTTGACTATAGTAAGTAGAAAACGCTAAATAAGGGACCTGTTATAGATACCTATTAAACACTTATGGATGTGTTTTTATGCGTCTTTGTCTCTGTTGCTGAGAAATACTTCACTGGAGGTACAAAATACACAAGGACACACTTACTGTATGCACACAGTCACATACATAGATACACATAATGCTCAGCGTTAATCTTTTTAAGCTGATTTTAAAAGATAATAATGTCAAACTAAGAGAAATGTGGGATATATTTATAGTGTGGTTCACGCTTATATCAAAAGATGAATTTGCACCAGTTTTAAACACCTTCTTGTTTTTCCTTACACTCATTTATTTCGTGTTGCTTTAATATGTAAATATGTATTTTACAACATAATCACAATGACTGGAGTAATAACACTACTGTATTGCCTACTATTCTTGATTGATTTTCTTTTTCTATAAATTTGTACATCTCAGATGTACCACTTCTAATTTTGTTGCACTGCTCCTACAATGACAATAAAGATACTGTACTGTATTGTGCTCTAAGAATACTGAACGTAATAATTCACTATTTACAACGCAATAACAATTTTTAACTGGAAATGTTACATGAAATAAGCCCCAGGTTACGTTTGGTAGTCTGAGGACAGATGTGTTATTTGAGACAGGGTTGGACTCAATATTGTCTAATAACACAGGAAAGAGAACTTCAGCTAACCTATTATCCTTCTAATAGATAATACAACTGTAACAAACAGCAACATTCTACTAAAAGACTGAACGTCTTGTTGATAAGCATGAATGTTTTCCTATTAATAATAAATGTTAAAGTACTCCTGATACAACTACTAGTAACAGAAATAATAATAAAGCACTTTTCAAAAACGTGCATAAACTATTTCATATGCATAACAGAGAAACAAAGCAAATTACCCTCAAGTTAGACCGCAACAGAGCTCTGTACTAGCTTTCCTGACAAGAAAAATAACAGGTGACCAAACATCTTTAGGATCAGCTACTGTCCTGTTTTACTGCAGTCTGATATTGGTAAACTCAAAGCTACTTTTCACAATCACATTCAGCTAATAAGTAAGAAGTGTCATTGAAAATATACTATATTTGGGAGCTAGCACAGAAAACAGTTTCGTAAGGGGCTAAATGACTGGCATTTGTGCTAACTTTAAGCAGATCTGAGGATGCTTTAAAGTATAAAAATAGGCTGAGTGTGAGTGAATAAATGTCATTAAGGTGGCTTTCTGATCATAACTGAAGATGCTTAAGATGAGTTAGACCAATGTAAAAAGGAACATAAAATATAAGATATGGATGTGACTGAAAGATAAACATTCATCACTACAAATATAGAACTGCATTAACATCTAAAATCTAAGGAGCTGGTCTGATTAGATGCACTCAAAATGAGTTACATATTCTGACTCAGTCATTTATATACTGATATTGATTTGTAATGATGAAAACCTGCTTGTTATGTTTGTTCTTTCATGTGTCTTCAACTTATTTAATACTTATGTAATTTATGTGATACTTGTATGAGCACTAAACTCAAATGATATATATTAATGGATAAAATACCTCCTTATTGCATTAACGTATTATTGCATATGTTATAGAATTGATCCCCGGGTTTTTTTTTTTTTATGTGTGAGTTAGCACATGTGTGTGTGTGTTTCTGGGATGGTATAGGGCCAGGATGATGAGAGGTGGTTTCAGAATGAGGTGAACAGGGAGGAATGAGAGTTAGAATGAGTTAGATGAATCTGGGTTAGCCTTTCCCTTCACTCCTGCTATTTTAACACAAACACACACATACAGGTGTCAAAGGCACAGGATGTGGTGAAGCACAAATACCACACAGATTGTCATGGAACAAGGAATAAAAGACAACACAACACACAAAACGCACAGCACAGCACACGACTCGTCACTGTACATACACACACTCACGTACAAAAACACACAATATCCACTCAAGTTGAAATACAGATGATGGCACACTTTTGGCCAACAGGTGAGGCTTGAATATCTGCACACGCGCAAAAAAATACACAAACACACCTCACATTGTTATCCCTGCTGGCAGATAATGTTTAGACAATGTTAACAGGGACAGTGTCATCAGACTTGGGCAAAACATCTTTAATTCAATTATTGATTTGGGGAATGGTTTTCACCTTTATTTTTAAATATAATAAAACTAATTTCAGAACGTAATATCAAAACAGCATATTTTCTCTTAAAATATGTACAAGGTCTTTTGTTTTGTAAAACCAAAATGCCACTGATGTTATCACTGAGTGGAAATAATTTATTCTTGTTGCCCATGAATGAAAGACATCTCGTCACAACAACATTGCACCTTAAACATTATGTGCTATGCAGCTGACCATGTGTTACAGTGTAGCTTTAAAACACACCATTTATTTTACATGAAAAGAAAAGAAACATTTGCTTGTTAATATAGCATTAAAAACAAGACTGAAATACGTCCATTGAACAGAGAAAACATTGTACACTGTGAAGAAAAAATTGGTACATTGAAAGCATGCCATGCACATAAAGATGTCATAAACAGCAAACAGCAAACTTTATTTCATTCACAACAAATTGACACGCACTCACGCACATCCCTGTATCTTTACAGACAAAATTCATCAGAGGAAGACCTGGGTCAGAATGTTTTTAAAGAATTAACTCGAGGTTTAACTTAAACTGTCATAAAAAGACCAAAAAAAAACTGTATTGTGAAACATATACTCATTAAAAATTAGACTTCCTGCCAGCTGTTTTAGAATACACTGTAAAAGATGCATCTACTATTTACTGTAGCCAAGGTGTGAAACACATTCACACACACACAAACCCACACACAGAAAAAGATACAATAACAGCACAACATGCAGCATGCACATGCACAAACTGTAGTACACACACAGAGCTGGACTGAGAGGAGGAGAGGGTCCCCGCTCGACTGAACGAGGGAGGAGCGCAGGAAAATAAGATGACAAGAGAAGAGGAGGCCCAGAGGTCAACATGAGGTCATATGAGGTCAGAGGTCGGACAGGAAGAGCTGTGAGGAAGAAGAGCAGGAGAGGGGAGTAGGAAGAGGAGCAGGGCGGCTGGGCAGCAGATATGACATGTCATAGGTTTAGAGGTAAAGACTGAAAGTAGGACAGACAGAGACACTCGCCTGAGGAAAAGACAAGATATTACACAAACTATAAATTAGGAAGCTAGATTTTTGAAGCTATTCGCCCAATATCTAATCAATATCGTTGATCACAAATCTTATTTATTCTACAGTTCTTGACAATATTGTATATAAGTATTATTAATATTAAGGGATGATAGAGAATCAGGACTTGACAAGTGTTTATTTATTGGCTACAAGACCAATGCAAAGACATAACGTAGATCTATGCACATTTACTGAAATCTGCCATGTCACCTGATTTTCATTTCTAATGGTGTTTTCTAGAGGTCATCCATTAAACTATTTATTACATCTAGCTACAATAAGTCTAAGTATTTCACAGCTCAGCGTAACAAGCCTGATGAAACATTGTCTTTTTCTGAGGCAAAAAGAAAGAGAGGACAGAGAGAAAGGCAAAGGAGTAGATACAAGGTATGAAGGCCCAGAGCACACTATCGTCTGTGTACTAGCGCCACTTTTGATTAGTGTATCCATCCCAGACATACACACACATGTATGCACACACAGTCTGTGCACGCACCAGCGCTCAGCTATGCATTCAAACACATGTATTCTTAACAAGCATCCACTAGCAAACATCAGGAATTACCGTTGGATTAGGTGTCAGTTTGGCATTAAAATGTCTTAAAATGCTGTCAGTAAGCATGAGAGCATGTTATCCTCGTTTCTCATATTAAGTAAGAGAAGTAAAAACCATCATGTTCAGGGCTTAAGTATGAGGTGTGAAAAACTATAACAGAAAAAATGACTTGTGCCCCAGTGAGGAATGTACAAAGGCGGTGTTAGTGCATGCTGCAAAAGGCCAGGTTCATGGTGGGAGAATGACACCATTCCTCAGACCCCAAAAACATCACTTGAAACTTCACCATCATCATCATCATCATCCTCATTATGTACATGAGCAGCAAACCACCATGCAGCCAGAGTTCCCTTCAACTTACCCCTTCTGAAAAACGGGGGTCTAATAACTCGTGGCTTGTGCACAAGGCGTGATGGCCTTGTGTCCGTGATCTCTTGTGGAGCAACAGAGACAAGGTAAAATGGCTGTTACCCATACTCATGGGAAGGTTTGTCAGAGGTGGAAAGTAAATCAGAAACAAAAGTAACCTTAGTGAGACCAAGAATTTTCCTCACATTGTGCACACTATAGTTACACTCTACATTCTACGCTATGTGTCAGAGCTACATGCTCCGATCTGCTGAAATTCTTCTGAACTTTTCCTCCAAATTATGCTTAACCATAGAAATCCTGTAAACTTTCCATTTCTGATGTTTACATTTCATCATAAAAAATGAACAGAATACAAATTTCCATCAGTTTATTTTCACGTTAAAATTGCTGAAAACCAACCTTGGATGAGAGGTTAATTCACTTCTTTAAGGTGGAATCATCATTTCCTATTGTACAGTACTTATATGAACATGTGTTGCATTAGTTTGACTCATGTCTTACCATTAATGACACTCGGGGACAATAGAGTGGAGTCACGGTCTCCGAGCCGACACGCTCCCTCCTCGGACGACCCAGGTGCTGCTGGCTGTGCAGCCGGACCCTCCAGGGAGCTCACAATGTCTGCACGGTCAATGTTCTTCAGAGCGACATACAAACTCTCCACTGAGAGAGCAGTAAGCGGGGGGTGTGGTGTGGTGCAGAGAGTCAAAGACAGAAAAGAAGGACAAAAAGTAGACGAGGGGCATCCACACAAAGACACAAAAAAGAGATAAAGGAAAGAAAACTGTCAGAGAAGGTCAGGAAAAAATATAACAGTGTACTAGGGTCAGTGTATGTAAAAGAAAACATCACAGAGCCAGAAAATAGAAGGAAGACACTCAAAGAAAAATGATTTTTAAAGAAAATACTCAAGAATGATCAGAAAAAAACACCATTTTGTGAGATTCACACATTTGCAAGAAAAAAAGTTTAGTATCCAGCACTATTAACAGTGAAGAGATGGATTTGCATTTTCCTTTGTGAATCTAAACACAGGACCTTATCATTCTCAGCACATCACATGAAAACAGAACAACATTACTATCTGTACATTTGATATAGTGCATGTGTCATGGCCACACATGACCTCTGGAGTACTAACTCCATTTATTTATATGATGTGACATAATCAATTATGTTGTCTATTATTATTATGGAATTAGTTGATGTTTTAAGGCTTTGTGTTAGAGAACATTTCCCTCTGTCTAATATCTGTGATTTATCTAAAAAATGTTATCAGTAAATGTATGACTTTTGTCTTGAAAATTCAAGGTTTTTCTTGAAATGTTACCCCCTTCTCCTGGCTCTTGTTTTGTAGAAAAATGTCCATAAATCATGCCATATTTCCTCCAATAAAAACTGCGAGTCAATTATAAGCCAGGTCTCAGATAACAGCTGGGAGAGATAAAAGCTGATTTACAGTTACAGGTAACGTGCTGCCAGTTAAACACAATGTTGTCCTCAAAAAGTTTAATTTAACACCTTCAACAACATAATCTGGATATTTTTAACAGTTTGTTGTTTACTCATATTATTTATTATTATTAATATTTGTAGGAACCTATAATTTCCACTGAATCCTATGCTTACTCATTAAAAGCACTGTTGAATAATGATATACTACCCACTGAAATGCAAGAGGGCCTTTATTTTGAAATGGTTAAAGAAGGGTTGCATTGTTTGTATAAAATATCACTGAATGTTACACTTTGCACTGCGCTAATTACCACTATTTCAACTTATTAAATAGAAAAATTAGAAGTAAAGGCCAGCCTCTAATACAAGGTTCCTTTGAATAAAGGCCTGGTACCTCCTACAGCTGAGCAAAATAAAGGCCCAAACCACTACTTTTGGAATTATGGCCCATTTGTAACCTGGAACTGGTTAAAAATGAGATATGTAGCACATATTGAAAAATGTAGAGTATTTACATAGCTAATGTATAATTTCTAAGGTATATATAGTAGTGTTGGACTCACTTTTAGCCCTTTTGCCTTCTCTGCTGGCCCACAGGTTAAGCAGGGCAGAGCTCTGGTCAAGCAGTGAGTTGGGATTTTCCACACGAATCCTGTTGATATCATCAACACCAAACTGCAGCTCTCGAGCCAACTCTGCCAGGTGGACAATGCGTAACATAAATAGACTCATCTGGAAGCAGACAGAGAGGTAAAGGATCTCAAACTGCAGCAAATAACCAACCTGCCCAGCTCAAACCCAGCTGTTCAGATATGATGTTGATTTTGATCTCAGTCCTCTCCATGGCGTTCACTGTGGCTAAATGTGAGAAGAAAAAGCCAGAGGTTAGAAGAAAAACAAGAGGCATGAAACCAAATATATAATAAATATTGATTATATGTATTATAATATGAATGAAAAGTGTGTTGTTAAACCTTTTAATTTTGATACTTTTTATCACAGCTTGGACAGTCCAAAGCTGATATGTATTCTGGGTCAACTGTGACAATTCTGGTCATTTTCACATTAAATCAGAGCTGTCAGCTGCCAAACAGCCAACTATTATTAGTTTTTGATTTTTCTAAAATAAAATGAATGGCTTAAATGAATAATTCTGTAAAATGATATATTGATTTATGCTGCACTCCTTATGGCAGTGGTATCTCTAAGATGAACTACAAACATGCTATGTTTTTAATGTAACCATGGTCATACAAGTCTGCCTTATTTTAGACTTTCTCTTATAATATTTTGGCCAACTAAGAAAACAAATGTGAAAATTTGATGTAATGGAACTTACTGCTTTAATATATTTGATCAAGTATATGATCAAGTACATTATAAAAGTTCCATTACAGAGGTGATTTTAAAAATTGATGGATATTTACTGATTATATGTGCTAAACTGAGAACAGACATCAGTGTCCTTTACAATAATTCACCATCTGTTGATAATTGGATTGTTAAACTCATTTAAATTACCCAGAATACTGTGATTGTGCCAGAGGCTGCTTTTATATCCCAGATCTTGAATTTGATTTAGGGAGGGAAATATCAGTCTTGGACTGCACAAATGTTTTTGAGTAATTACTTAAATTATGCTATGTTTTTATTCAAATGTTAGAGTTTTTCAGTAACATTTAAGTAAAACATACCAGAATTAACTGACTGATGGTTCTAGTATATACAGGTTGTACTGATACTTACCTTAGAATATAGCATTGCTCGGTTGAAGAGAATACCCATAACACTGTTTTTGTCAAAATATTCCTCACAGTTAGCACACCATATGGGCAAGGGGGTTAGAATTTAGGGTTCATTCAAGTGCTAGTCCCACCAACCAAAGTAGCATTCAGTAATCATTACAGAGGGACTGAAGTGCAACGTAGCAGTGCTGGGTATTTGTAGACAGAAAAGGCCTTGCTCTGTAATTAATCTAACCCACCATCAGCACCGTCGTGACTCTGTATACATACTGTATGTCAGGCCAGCTCCTCTGTCTAGCTCCACTGCGAGGTCCTGCCCATTCCCAGTGCTAAGCAACAGTGATAATGCTAACGGTAACTGCTGCCATGCCATTGGAAGTCGCAGTGGAGACACCCGCACCATGCAAAACCAATCACAGAAGTCATTCATCTGTTCTCATAGCTACCAGGACACTCAGGGGAGAAAAAGCTAAATTGCCGTGTGCCATGGAGCCATTTAGGGGCGTGTTGAGGACTGCTGCTGAAGTTTTGGTGCACATTCAATCATTTTCTCTAACTGCACTGCAAAGAATTCTGGGGTATACTGTAGAGCAGTGTATTGCATCCAAGGCTTAGTCTTTGTGCCATGCGTGCACGCAAGACAGATGGGGGAAAATATAGAGGGCAGAGTTGGAAGCAAAGGGTTGTGGGTAAAGGGACAGTGCAACATTCAGTGCCCATCTCCGCTGTGTATATATGAGGAGAGGGCTGAAGGTCAGGCAGAGAAAGACTCACCCACACCGGGCTCGTTCAGTGCGCTGTAGCGTTCCCTCAGGGCGAGAGGGGTTAAAGTTCGCCTTCGCTCTTCACTGCCCACAACCTAAACAAGACAGAAACATCCAAGACATGATATCTTACATGTACATTTTATTGGATGTACAATATAATTTGAGTATAGATTGATTACAATTTTTCCCTGTTATGACCATTTTCAAAAAGAATATCCTGTTGTAGCAAAAGGAAAAAAGGATGCAGAAACAAAACTGTCAAACACCTGCTAAAAAATAAATTTCACATTTCAAGAATCCAAACGTTCCTTCAGTTCCTAATGATCGGTTTGTTTAGTTAAGAACTGTAGTTTTAAAGATTAAAACATTATAAGTTGCTTACATATTTATTTTCCCGAGGAACTGGAATGACGTGCTTGTCTCTTAACCCTTTATCAGGCAAGTGACTATTTTTGGTCATTTCCACATACATTACAAGACAGTGACAGCACCAGTTCCAGTGAGGACAATGAGTTAACAATCTCAGGTCCAATGTGGTCTACAGGGTCTGTGAGGTCCACCTCTGCATGAACAGTGAATGTACCTGCTTTGTTAGGTACCATGAAGTAATGGTACTAATTTCAGTAATGATGTTCAAAGGGATAATGTGGAAGTTGACAGGTGTCTGGATCAGCACTTATGTTTTCGAAATTTTCTAAAAGTAATGTTCTTTTCACCTTACATGTGTTTTTCTTTTATTTTTTCTATTTACTTCTTGGATTTTTTTACTTTGCCACTTACAGGTAAGGAACCAAATATGGTAACATCATTGACCTTGATTTTCCTCATAACAATGAAAAATTTTTAAAAATTTCACAAAAGTAATAAAGTCTTGTCATGTCCTATAATAACACACTGAGGTTGAAATTTAGAATTTCAGAGTATTTTTATGAGTGAACTATAAAGAGTTAAAAAGGAAATTGAATGTAAATGTAATTGTAATTTACTGTATAGATTTTTGTTTAAAAAAATCTAATTATTTTGGTCTTAAAGTATTATTTATTCTTTAAAATAAATAAAATTTTAAGAATGTTCAGCCCATAATGTAACTTCAAATACTCAATAAACCACACTTTACCGAAATGCCACATCTGTCTCATGAAGCGCTTGGACATCTGGGAAAATTCAAGAACAAACATTTCTAAATGTCTCCTTGGAAGAGTGAGTTTGCAAGCTATTTCTTACCTTGACACAAGGTGGCATGGTTATGTTAAGGTTACACAGTACATGCTGTGTGTCTTCATATTTGGTGCACTTCCGCAGGAATGACAAGAACCCAGTAGCATCTTTGTTACTATATCTGACATAAAATAGGATTAAAGTAAGAAAGAAAGAGACAGAAAGAAAGAAAGAAAGGAAGGAAAAAGAAAGAAAGAAAGAAAAAAGAAAGAAAGAAAGAAAGAAAGAAAGAAAGAAAGGAGAATATGTAGAGGGAGAGTAAATTAAAAAGAGAGATGAAAGAAACAGAAAAAGAGTGTAGGAATATAAATAATAAGAATAGAGAAAGTGATGAACAAAATGAATATGCCAAGAAAAAATGTCCAGAAGGGGAATGGTAAAAAGAAGTACAGAACAAGAGTAAGAAAAGACAGGAATGTAAGAGAGCAGGGAGGAAGGAGAAAAAAGAGATGAAAACAGATATTAGACACCCCCACAAAGTCACGAGCATGTGGCGCAGTAACATGGGACGAGGAGCAAGGGGGAAACAGGGATGGAAGCAGTCCACAGGCAGGCGAGAGGGAGAGATTTACCTGCACATTTTACCTGGACGTCTGTCAGACCAGACAGTTACAGAGTGACCGTGAGAGAGAGAAAGAGAGACAGTGAGACAGACACATACAGACAGGCAAGGCCGCAAGATAGGAAGGCAGGCAAAGAAAGTGAGGGAGTCACAGGACATGCAAACAATTACCCAACAGATGTCACATGTACATAGGTAAGTTGTTTGTGCTGAAGCTCCACAATAGTGAAATGCTTTTAATAGAGTATTGAGCTGGCTGAGGTTGAGTCGTGTACATCACATTGACAGAAGACATAGACAGGAGACTAACAAATAAAACAAAAATGACACAAGTATGATTACAAGACGGACATGAAAGGGAACATGAAGTAAAATATATTAACTAGTTCTCTGAAAGAAAGGTACACAGGGAGACCAACACGTGTAGAATTTACTTAAACAAATATCAAATGGGTACAAAGACATTTTACAAACAAACATTATGGTGGTATTACAACAACGTCGAACCTTTAGATATAAATAATGAAGACCAGTAAATCAGGGATAAAATGTGTCTTTAAAGGGGCGATATGTAGTATTTCTACTTTCAAAAAATGTCCTAAACATTTCATTAGAGTGTTGAGAATACAGAATAAGGCTCTAAATGTTTTCGTTTGTAGAGATTTGAACAGAATATATCAAACACCTACATATGTGGCTCGTTGGTCTAGGGGTATGATTCTCGCTTAGGGTGCGAGAGGTCCCGGGTTCAAATCCCGGACGAGCCCTGCTATTTTAGGGAGGCATGTGTGGTCCATACTTAGGCAGAAGGTCAAGGGTTCAATTCTGGACACCTCCTTAGTCTGCAGTGTGTCATATGTCTTCATGTTCAGCTAGTGATGGGTTAAATGTAGACAGTTTCAGTGAGTGTGATTGTTGATCCACGGTTCAGACTAAACTGTGACAGTTCTGACCTTGCTTAGATGATTCCAAACAGATGTTTAGTGCAGATATTGCACACTAACACCAACTGTACAGAAGACACGTGATTTGTGTTTTTTTCTGTCTTTTCTTTGTAAAAACAGAACCAGCTGATGCAGAACTTGAAGATTATAAGAATCAGTTTTATTTTTACAGACTGTGAAATAACCAACAATGGGATTTTGTCTGACTAAAACCTGATACCACAATACAAACACGTGTAAACAATGAGCTTTATACTTAATTTAGTGAGTGATAAAGTCTGTGGATACATAGTGTTGATTTGTTGGTGGTTTTGGTAGTTAAGTGTGTTCTGTTCCATGACTTCCTCCTATTGTTGAGAGTTTAGAGCATCAATACTACATACAACCCCTTCAACTTCTCTTATTTAAACATTGAGTTTTTACAAAGGAATATACCACAGTCTTAAGGGAGGAACAGACAAACACAGACAGACAACATCTAATGAAACGCCAATAATACATGATTATATTTAATATGTATCTATAGCATTTAAATATGAGGTTGTATAACATGTACCTAATTACTCTGTGTATCTTATCTAGTATTTAAAGTATTTATATGTGGACAGTAGGATCACAGTGCTGCGCTGTTGTCTAAAGTTTTCATGCCGACATATACTGTATGCAAGAGAAAAGCCACAAAAGACACAAAATATATCAGCAGGTGGACAGACGGGACTATCTGGCGAGAGGATCCTTGACACACCAACCCCAATAATGGCACAAACAAAACTACTATATGAATATGTAGCGTCTGATAAAACCACAGGCATGTAGACAGTAAGAGTGAGACAGACCTTGACAGAGACAGGCAGTCTGTTATCTCTGAAGGCCTGGAAGCTGAAGCTACGTGGCTGCTGGGTTGCCTTCCTGATGGGCACCAGGTTCCCAGAACACTCTAGATGCAGTGGCATGCCCTCCATTAGCTGTGGAAAGCATTGTAAAATATGAAGGGTGACAGGGTGAATCATGACCGAGCAGAGTACATGTGAAGGATTGGACCCTTATAAAACAGCCAGAGTGTGGATCGATTTCACATCATCCCAGAGAAACTCATTAACTCCTACTCCTCTGCACATTTTCAGTTTCAGGGTCATGGCCATTTCAACAGGGGCTGAATTTAGCTTCATTTTTAAAAAGTAAGCAATCACTGATTACTATTGTGCATAGTTTTGAAACCGTACATAAAATGTTGTGTGTTGAAATGTAATGCACAGCTAGTGTCACATAAACTATGTTGCAGGTACAAGCTGTTTCTACAGATAGTCAGTGTGCACCTGCAACCTGGAACAGCAAGACAAAAATGTTAAGCTTGCGTCATTTTCCCCCTCATTTCACTATATTTTAATTATAGCTGTTCTTGTTTTCGACGCTTCTACTGTGGAACATTTTAATGGCCTAAATTATCCTTGATGTTTCTAGGTATTCTATTCTATTGTATTATTCTACTCAATTATCTTGATTCCATGAATTATTCTTTGGCTTTATTTTTTTTTTACTGATGGTTCTTATCACTTTTATTTTCTTGGCTGTATTACAATTTGTTCCACTAAAGGTTGAATTAATTACTTCTAAGTGATCCTTTTAAAACGTCCCGACTGTAAAAATGACATGACCGTCTGCAATCTATATTTGAGGCATAAACTGGATAAAGGAGGTTGATGTGGCCACAGTCATTTCTATTGCAGGGTTTGGCTACGTCTGTTTGACTCAAGTTTGGCATTTTGACCATTAGAATACTGGTTTTGGGGTCATGTGATGATATTACTTGAACCTTTACAAAATAATGATACCAAAAAATGAGTTAATTCCCAAGCAGCAATATCATTTAGGAAATGTTCAGAGCAATATCAACTACTTGCTAAATGTTAGCACATACAGTTCATAACACACTAATTAGCAGGCTAGTTATAAGACAACACAGCACCAAATTAATGCTGACATTAGCTGTTAAGCACCAATAAGCTTTCTAAAATATTAGCATTACAAAATCCTCTGCTCATCTTGTTAGTGAAACTTCTTAAACACAACTATAGATGAACTCTCTTATTCAGTAAGCAGATGCTCTGAAACACTAATTCAGCTTTCTCTGCAGACTCTACAGTCGTTTCCCAGATGGCAGACATCAAGGCCTTTTAATTAGCCCTAAATCATAATAACAGAGGCGTAATTTACAAGAGGACAACCAGTACATGGTCCAAATAAAGTGACTGTTGCCATAATATCACCTGGCTGATTTCTAGACAGGAGTTAATACTTTTTAAATAGGAATCAAAAGGACTCCTCTAGTGGCTGTCAGAAGTTGTTGCTCCTGAGTCTGAAGATAGCATAACCCCTACTCCATAAAGCTCTCTCTTTTGGGTTACTTTTTATAACTTCTCTCTATGTGCTGACCTCAATGTCTCGACTGCGGGCCACTTCGGTGAAGTTCTCATGCAGTTCCAACGTTTTGTCCATCTTATCATCTGTCATGCAGTAACAACGCAAGCGCCCCTCTCGTGCTTCGTTCATCTTGGCAAATATAACAAACTTGGCCATGTAGGGAACAGCCATCAGCTCCCTGTACAGCAGGTTAGCAAAGGTCACTGCCTCTGCTGTGCGTGGACAATCTGCCAGCCAGAATCTGAGGACAGAAAGTGAAAAGACAAGCACCAGTTCAGATGAAGTAGTAGAACAAAAATGTGGCTGGTTTTACAGTAATTAATCTTGATTCATGAAAAGACAGTCACCTTGCAGAAACATTGGTGGTAAAGTTGGCACAGTTATTAGCATACATCAGCTTGGTGGTTCCGGTGATGTCCTCCCACTGAGCTGGTGCTGTCCCACCTGAGACAGAACAACACCCACACTGAGTCCTTGTCCTGATAGCATAAATAACAGCTGCTTTGTCCTTATAGTCACACATAGCCACACCTATCTCCACACTTTGTTGCAGTGTGCCAGCAGTGGAGATGGGTCAGGCTCAATCCATTATCCTTCTGGAATAGTGAAATAAATCTCTGGGTTGTTTTTATAGCTTTTATTTCTTTAAATGAATCACACTCGTCTTCGGTGGCGCTGAGCATAGGACGCAGCAACAACGCCTTTGAAAAATAGTGTCTGGGGAGAAGGTGTTTTGGTGGAACATTTGAGTAGAAGTGTGGAGCAGTGAGCCTTAGTATTAACCCTTTAGGTGCTGGAGTTTTTTGTTTTTTTTTAAATATTCAGTTTTGATATGAAAATTTCAAAAAGCTGTGTGCTTCATTCAGTTATGTTACTTGTTACGACTTTGGTGCTTAAAGGGTTAAAATAACAAAACTTTATGTAAAAACATATATGTCTTTCTCAAAACCTGCCATTTTCAGTGTGCAGTTGTAGCTTAGAGACTGTTGTATTTCACATTAGAAAACAGTTACATACAGAAAGAAGAAAGGAGGAGAAAGCTGACTGAAATAGTTGCTCAATGACTGGATTATTCCAGCATAGCATATCCTGTGACCAAGAAAACTAATAGAACGCATTCACTGTGACTGACCTAACTAAAAACTTCACATCAATCAATGCTCCTAAAACAAAAACTATGAAGTGAAAATAATGATCAACTGTATCTGATCCTACCAATGACACTGCACAAGAGCCGCAAGCTGGTGGTGTCACCCTCCCCAGCATCCCGAGGACTCTCCCTCCAGGATGGGGGCAATGGGATTCGCAATCCAATTGGACGGTGAAATTTGCGTCGTCGTGGTTCGATGGTAACCACTGGGCTGAAGGTTGCCTGGTTACCAAGCTGCCGAGTCAGCAGCTCATCAGGGATCGGCTGTGCCTAAAATGGAAGAGGTGAGGGAAAAGGTCAGCGAAACGCAATACAGCAGGAGAGACAGAATGAAGGATAGAGAGTTAAACAGGGGGATACGGGTGAAAAATAAACTCAAGCACAAACACGAGTCCTACCTATAAGTACAGGAGGTAAAAATTGGAATAAAGGAAGTACATAAAAGAGAAAACAGAGCAACATGTGAACATCAAACCCACAGCCAAACCCACACATGCAACCAATGTGGATTTCACACCTCACCCAACTCAGATCAGTGCATCAGCTTGGTCAGTGTGGCTCACAACTTAAATCAGGCAACTGAGGAGTGATGAATGGCTAGATAAAGGAAAACATAAACAGAGTCGCATAAGGCAAAGCAAAACAAAATTCAGATACATGCAGTTTTTTTTTTTTTTAAATAGCAACAGTGCAGTGACAGACAGTGTAAATAATATATGTGACATAGTGATAAAAAAAGGAAGCAAAACAAAACAAAAAACATTGATCTCATCATCTGTTATACTCTTTCATGGAAAACAAGCCAGGCGGCAGTGCGAAAGTAAATAGTCAGCATTAGTGTTTGCCAACTTCCCATATGTGTGTCTGTAGAGGTCTGGGTGAGTGACAGCCAGCCACACCGTTGCCAAAACTGCCTGTTTTGCAGGACAGGCGCTATAACAAATACTCATTTAGAAATACAGACTGAGATCATCCTCTCAGGTAAAGTGGCAACTTTTTAGTGCATGTAGAATATGCTGTAAAACTGTAAAATACTAAAATGTATAAAATAAGCTGGATAGAGGTTATTATTTTATAAAATGAATGGAACATAAAATTAAAGTCTAAGACTAAAGTATACTGTAGAGATTTAATATGAGCAAATTAATTAAATGTTGAGCAGAATATATCAAACAATGAAAATGTAGACGTGCTGTAGAAATGCTATCATGCTTTAAAATATGGAGTTATTCCATAACGTCCTTGGTCTCTTTCAAACATGCAACAACTCATTCAATAATTCATGAACTTCCTTCAATCATCAGAGGTTACAGTGATAAGAGAGGAAATGAACGCTCTGCAGTCAGCAATGCAGCACACACATCAAGCCTTCATGATTGATAGCAAAAGTCTAACATTCTTCAAGCTCATTTGTCAAACAGACCAGCCATCACTTTCAGGATGTGACTTGTGTCAAATCTCAACTCAATGAATGCAGCACAAACAGAAGCACAGGTAAACAGGTTGGCTTCCACAAAGTCAGAGTCAGCTGTTTTAAGATGAAAACATCTGCTGACACTTATTTCTGAAAAGCAGCAGAGTGTCTGTGTTGATCATACATCCATGCAGTGCTCAAAGAATCTGTGTTCATGTTCAGATTATCAGGTTCCTTTCCTCTTTATTCGCATCATTCCCTCATGCTTTGCTGTGGTTTTACTCTGTCTCACCTGCAGCCCCAGTCTGACTCTCTTGGTGACGGCTGTCTCAGGGAAGATGGCCTCGACGTGTGGAACCAGTTTACTGGTCAGTCGGCCGCCCTCTGGACCAATGAGATCGCTCTCCTGCTGAATGCGGGAGACAACCGCAAAGTAAAGTGGGAAGTCGGTGGAGATGATCCGTCGGATTCTTTTCTTCTCCAACTCCTCTTGACTCTCTAAATCTAAAGTGAGGAAGAAATACAGGGAAAGAAAGATGAAAGAGAAAAAGGAGGAGGGAAAAAGATTATAAAAGTAGCATGAAAATCCAAATGTCATGATAAATAACATGCATCTAGGTGGGCGTGCAGTTGTATGTTCGGCTAAAACAACTCGCATCTTTTGTGTCCTTGTTCTGTATGGTCCAGGGTCATGTATCAAGATTAAATCAGACTTATCTACGACTGTACAAGGTCTCACAGACAGAAACATCCATTTGAAACACACTGACCTTCATCCATGCCATTCAGAATGGTTTCTAGCACTTCGTCTCCATAGCGATTGCGATGCTCCTTCCACACGGAGCCATTTTCACTGCGGAGGACCACAAGCTCACGGTCTCCTCGACCCAGGGAGGCGAAATGAGGGATTTCCACTATTACTGGCCTGTGAAAGACACAAACATATGTCGGAGGACGCGCACATTTATAGAAAGGAAACAATAGAAGGTCATTGTAGGCCAGTCATCATGAGAACACAACTTAATGTTCACAATAAAATGTTCTGCAGTTTCATTTACACTCTGTCATTAGTTCATATTCCCATTTGTATTCCTATTTTCATAACCTATATGTTTGCTTCTATGAAACACACATATAGGACAGAGGGGCAAAAATTCAAGCAAGATGTAGACTAATGTTTGGAAGCACTTTGGTTCCATTTTAAAAATAAATATTTACTGAGATAAAAGAGAAATTTTTTTTAGATATAACACATTTTTATTTGACACATGCATAAAAAATCTGCATGTAACACATACACCAGGTTTCTATAATGAACTCCCTCATCTTTTTCTGTCAGTGTTTCTCCCCAATACCCACTATTACACAAGACAAATCTACAGACAACTGTCATATCGGAGTTTTCCCCTGAAATTAGGACTAGTCAGTATTCCAGCAGATGATTCTGTATGCAATGATTACCTCGACATAACCAAGGTCAAAAGGACACAAAAATTACACCCTACTATTTTTTCAAAAATATTTCTTTATTCTCTCACAGGCACATTTTGGGAATCAAAGTAAATACGCAAGGCAGAGTGTTTCACAAAAATGACCGCTGTTGCAAAATCACTTGCGATTTATTTGTGTTGAAATTGGCAAGTTCCACATGTAACTCGAGTGGACGCAATGGGTTACGCATGAAACCCACATGTCTGGATTAGAAAAACCACTAGGATTGTCATATATAACTGTGTCTTTATTTATAGCGGTATATAAGACCATTTCAAGCCATGTTTTCAAGCTAAAATGCACTGACACCTAAGTAGCTTTTCCCGTTCCAATTTTTGCCCTATTTTTGGCCCCAATATTTTATTAAGAATTCATTAATTTTGGAGTATAATTTTTCTTGCATTTATCTGAGGTCATCATTAGGTACATCCTGGGGGGAAATATGTCTAAATTTCTCTTTTATTAATGGGTCTAAAAAGCTGGCAAAGTGCCAGATACCAAAATAAACCCAGTTTCATGGAAAGACCCATATTCAGATTTATTTGCAAACAAGTTGTTAGATATATACACATTTATTATTTCACTTAAATTATGAAATGGACGACATTAACAAGACAATGATAAAAGTAAACCACTGCTAAGAGAATCCACGCATTAATACATCTTTAAGTTCTATTTTGAACCTACTGTAGTGCCATTTTTAGTTTTTTACAGTTTTTGTTGACTAAGAATGCTAAGTACAAGGATTAGTCCATTACTGATACAACTGAGAATTTCAATGAAATAAAATAAGAACGAACCTCTGATAAGTCTTGAAAATGACCTTTACTACCTACAGGGACTAGATAGAACTAATTTAAGCAACTCTCAATGTGTTTGTTGTCCTTCAATGGTCTGCAAAAGAAACTGATCACCTTAGAGAAAGAGAATGACTGCACGTGAGGAAAAGTGAAATACTATATGGTTTTCTTGCAAGTCAAGTTTGAATATAGTGCTGTATCTTGCCTAAGGTAAACCTATCTCCACCTTAAAATAGACTAATAAATAGTCATCACATGAATTTAACTTACCCAAGGAACTGCATACTGGATGGACCTAGAGAGATAATGCGGCTCGCCAAGCCTTCGCCCTCCACAAGCGGAGGAGGTGTCGTCAGTTTCTGGGGTTTGACCAGACGGCAGGTGATGCGTGTTGGTGCAGCGCAGGTACGAGGGGGGATGATCACTCTCAGCCCATGGTGTCTGCTGCCTCGCATGGAGCCTCCTCGAGCATCAACCATGAAACTCACAAGGAAGCTTTAAACGGATGAATGAATCAAATTAATACAGGGTGACATGAAAAATGTGTTACTACTAGAGCTGCAAAGAATATTCTATTATAGAACAGAAGACAAGATTAAAATATTTGTTGGCTATTTTAATGATCAATTTATTGCTCTGAGTATTTTTTTAATTTAAGGATGTCAAAATCAAAATGTTCTGATTTCAGCTGAGTATTTCCTGCTTTCTTTACTCCTCCATGACAGTCAACTGTATATCTTTGGGACATTTCAGGACATCATCTTCGACTTCATCATGTCATAATTGTCACCATCATCATCATCATCATCATTTTTCAACATTCTCTGTCATTTTATAGATGTACTAATCAATTTATTATGAAAATACACAGAATAAGAAAAAAATTCTCAGTTGTAGCTCCAGTCATTATGATCAAAATGTATTTAGTAGCACAGTAACATAGGACACAAACATAAAATTTGACAACACTGAGGAAGATTCTCCCTATTCAGTAAAATGACGTGGTTTAGTTTGCAAGGTCTTAAATGACTGGTTTCTGTTCTGCTTCATGTGGAGTAATTCATAAAGTCGACATCACAGTGGGTGTCCTTTTTGTCTGATTGTCTAAATATGGCAGATGATTGAACGTCTGAAGTAGCCGGTGAGTGCAGCAATAATGACTGAGAGACTGAAGGAGAGGCCCCAGTGCTGTTTGATCCTCATTTCCACTGGCAGCCTCCTAGTGGTGTGTAGGTGTGTGTTTGTTTCACTGTTCATCTCTTCTCATTTCTCCTGACTACCTTTTCCTCACCTTCTGCTTTTCGAATGCTGACTCACTGTGCTACGCATTAATTATGTCTCAGCAAATCTGCTCTGTATTAACATTAAAGAGACTGTTGAAGTAACATACTGGTGTGCATCATATGTTACTGTATAAGCAAAGGTCCGAGTACTTTATCATCTAAAATGTAATATGTAGCTTTACTACTCTAAGAACCACTGGTGAGTCTGTGAGTCATTACTTATCATCACTGATGTTTTGATGTTAGCGATGTCAAAACATCAGGCATCATAAAAGATGATGGATGACAGCAGCATTAAATGTGAAGATGCACTTGGACATGACTTTCTTCTCCAGATAGCTGCAGTGTTACTTTGTACCAGCAGTATCAACATGGGATTTACTTTATAAGATCCAAACATGCCGTTTTGGTACTGCTTATGGCTCCAATGGCAATCAGTGATTAAACATCCCTGCAGGGTACAGAATTGGATGTCATGGAGTGAAAAGGAAATGACTAGGCTGCATTCAAAAGTTTTATTAGCTCACCCAGTGTGAATAGGACTGGCCACGGGGCTGACATTGTCTGAAGTCTCTGTTGCTGGACTGCTCGGAATGAGAGAGTCTTCGTCATACTCCTTTGGCAGAGGGACAGGGGTGTGCTGAGGTCAGAGAGGGAGAAAAGGGAAACTCAGCAAAAAACTGAACCGCAAAAAATGAAAAAGGGGGAGAGAATTTGTCAGTGTTGAAAAGAATGGAAAAGGAAGGATGGGAGGGTGATAAAAAATATACTATGTGATGAAAGGAGTTCAGAGGGGGAAAAATCTGTAGAAAGTTGTGCGAAATGAATCGGAAAAGGATGAGTCAATCAAACAAAAGATGAGGAAAAAACGGATATCACATGCTTAAAAAGTAATGTATCCCTGAAACACTGTAATGTAAGTATACCTGATCCAGTAGAACAGTCTCTGGAGACACACAAGGGATTCTGGGAATAGCAGGAGAGTACGGCCTATGGAACAAGATATGAGAATAATGTTATACAAGAGACAACACTTTGTTGTATGATCAATAATGATCACTAAAATAACACAAAGACTAAGACTAAGGGACTAACACACCTAATGTATTTGGTCTGGACTTTTGGACCGAATTTGATCTAAACCAAAATTGCAGGTGAACGAAAAAAGATGGGCTTTGGTCAGACAAAAAAGTGCTCACGGCCGAATCAACCTGGTTCATTTTCAGTGTGAAAACACTTTGTGTGTGTCAGACATTTGCACAAATTACAGGAAGGTACTGCAGGTTATCATTAGCCCTTAAACCACAGAAGACTAACCCAGAGAAGGGAAAATGAGCTGCAGTGGCACATGGGGAGAGGAGAAAACACAGTGTTTAATAGTGGTCAGATGAGATCATAAATAAAGGTAGTAAAAGTCAACTTGAAAGAACACATAAAAAAATGATGAAACCTTTTATGTATTTTCTGAGATTATGGGAGAGAGGTTATGAGAGGACAGGAGAGCAATAGTACTCCTAGTAATAATGTCGTAATGACAATTATATAATAGAGGCAAAAAATTAATATCTTCACTCATGTAAATGGAGATAGAAAACCACTGAAATGTAAAACTGTCAATCGCTGTTTCCATAAAATGATAAGTGATTTTTTTAGACCTTTAAAAAGTCAGAAAAATGACACTGAAATATGTGCGTTGCCAGAAACCGGCGTGGAGTAAATAATCCAGGCTGCATTGTGTGGCCAGCAGGTGGTGAAGGCTATGTTAAACTACTCTAATGAAAAGACGGAAGACACTGGCACTGTATAAGTTGTTCACACTTGATCAGAATATCTGGAAAATTGCAGCAAACAAAAAATATTTGCAGTTAAATGAATGCTACACCAGAATTTATTTGGAGATTTTCCTCATCCTCCATGCTCATCTACTCTTTTGTGAAAAAAGGCAAAAATCAAAATCAAGCGTCAAAACTTTCTTTCTGAAATTTGGTGTTTTTAAATTTTTTTTTATTTTGCCCTGCTTCCATAAACATTTTCCTATGTGAAATTTCAAAAACATACATGTAACGAAATCCTTAAGGTGAGAAAAGACCCTTATTGACTTTGACAACTTCATTATAATAATATACCAGGGTATATTATTTGAGGTTTGAGGAACCCACATTTATCACTTTTAAAGGCATCTTTGGTCAAATGTAAGACCTTACACTCACAAAAATAACAGTACATTGGGTCCCATATTTATTTTGTTGAACCAGTCTTAACCATGTTCAGTCCAGCTAACATTACATTTCCATTTCTCCATGACCAACGTTTCTGTTACTCACGTTCAAGCTGCTAAAGCTCATACTTGAACTCTTCCACCTATGAATGATTATTGATGGCTCTACTCATTCCCATCTCCATTATGCTAAACACTAATGACACATGTGGTGATTTTTTTTTTACATAGATTACAAAAGCAAATAGATTGTTACCAATTATTGTATCTGTGGAATTTTTGTCAGATTTAAGGATTCATGATCAAGGATAATTAAGGTCTTAATTTAGACCAATCAAATATAAGACTTTTTCTGTCTTCTTAAGGATCTGCAGACACCCTGTATTCTCTGGCTCTTTAACTTACGTGGTGCCCATGCCACCTTCAAAGTCTCTGAGAGTCTTCTTCGGAGACAGGAAGTCATCATCCTGATCCTTGAAGTCATCAAGTTTCAAGTAGCGTGCTCCGTCCATTCCAAGCAATTCGTCTCCTTTAGAAAAAAAACGAAAAGTCAGGCAAAGTAAGTAAAACAGTAAAACAAAAAGGAAAGAAATACTAGAAAAAACAGACTGGAAGGAGCACATAAAGAATTAAGAGAGAAAAGGACGAGACCAGGGAGAAGCAGGGCACAAATACGCTGATTGAATGGTCGAGTTCTTCCACTCAGTCTTAAAGTAGTTTCTTTTAGCATTTCAAATGATCAATGACATTAGAATTTTTTTTGCACATTTTGCTTTGTTTTGATCTTTGTTCGTTACAGTATCTTGAATCAAAATGAAGTCAATTGACGCAATTATTCCTTGGTGGAAGTAGTGTAATAGCTATCCCTCCCATCCCTTCACCTTCATGAAACCACACACAAAAATGGTCACAAAGCAATTTCAGATATTTAAGTCCAAGCAATGGTGTCAAACCAACAACATCCAGAGCCAATGAAAACCGAGGAGTGAAAGAAGAGGATTGGTAAGACAGTGAGTATTAACACAGTTGAGACACTGCATGGACGGCAAACTGCAAGGCACCTGGTGACAGCTTTTTTAGTGAGCATGCCCATTAAAGATGAAATCACATGTGGTGATGGTTGTTTCTGTGTAGGAGAAAATACCTCAATTATTAAGAAGGAATGATACTGGAATAATGGTCACAACAACAACAATTGACAAAAACAGAGCTGTTTACAGATAATTCAACATAACACAAGCTGTATACACGTAAATACAAGTTGTTCAGGGAAACAAAAAAATGTTATAAAGGAGGAAAGAATCAATAAAAATAACAAAATAAATGAACAAATTAAGTTAAATAGAATGTGAATTGTTATATGTCAAGCTACTTTGTTTAATTCTGGAGTTATTCAAATCACAAAAACAACAGTGTTGTTTGCAGGATTGCTTCACAGCTGGGGCACAGCATGTGTGAAATAAACATATTAATCAATTAGGCTGTTAAGGGCTGCATTACGAGGGAGATGTTTGCACTTTAAAGTTCAAAAATACTGTCGATTTGTCAGTAATGAGTCCACGAACAGATGTGCATTGAATGCTGAGAAAAGGAAAATGTTGTGACTACATGCTGATGAAAAACAGAACATTTTTAAATTAATCTTTGAGCAAGTGAGAGAGGAAGACAGAGGCAAGATAGAAGAGATAAAGTCAGAGAGTAATGAGGAGAAGAGCAAATTGGACTGGAGTTGAAAGCGGTCACAGGAACTGATTAGAAAGACAATTAGTGACGCACAGAGAAAATGAGAAAAGTGCAATCGCAATGAAGGCACAAGTTCACGAGCCACCGGACCGGACAAAGCAGAGATATACACACAATCCTACCTAACGTTAGCTGGGCAACCCCTACAAAACAAATGGAAAAGTGTGTTATAAACAGTCATGTGCATACTTGAATTCATGGTGGTATTTTGATGTGTCAGAGTACCTCCTATACTGCCTTCTTTTAACACAGCAGAAGGTCAGAGCTGAAAATCAATTATTACAACTCAACACGGAATATATTACACAAAATCAAATTGAAGTTTACCTTCATCCTCAGACACATCCAAAATCTCATCTACTGTCTCTGGAAAACTCATCCGATGCTTCTCTGTGGTGATCTATGTGTGAGGAAATGAAAAACAAGAAAGAGAATACAAACAAATCAAATGAACTTATTAAGTAAGCTGATCCTCCCTGAGAAACTGCTTTCACTGAAAATCTCAGTCACAGTGTGTGTCATCTCTACATCTTTGCATATGAGTGTAACCTTGTGGAGCATGCATCATGTGTTGCTCACCATGGAGACAGACTCCTCGGTAACCAGTTTCAGCACATCAATGACTGAGATATAACCCAGCCGCTTTGCAATGCCGAGCGGAGAAGTCCCATTCTGTTCAGTAAAGATGGGAAACACTGCTCAGAACAGCTCTACAAACATCATGTCATTCATACATACACTTTGCACTGTCAGCTGTTATTGCTGCCACTTTACTATATCATTAACAATTCACCCCATATTTGATCACAGACATATGAGATAAATATATCACACATTCAAATGCAGAGATAGCAACAATGACAAAGAGTGGCATAGAACAGAATAGAATAGAATAGAATAGAATAGAATAGAATACAATACAATACAATAGAATAGGGTTTATTGTCATTGTAAAACACATGTAGTGCAGTGCAACTACATTTTGTTTACAGCTCTGTAAAGTTCCCAATTTAAAAACAGCTAACCAACATACAAATTTAAATAAAAGGGAAATAATGGTAATAAATGACAGTATGTATAGAAATATGAATTACAAAAATGAGTAAAAATATGACTAAGTACCAAAATATCAATAGTAATATGTACATTGTAGTGCAAATACGTTATAGAAATAGCAACATGGGTGACAATGTTTAATTGTGGAGTAGTATGTCATATACATAGCAGTGTGGTGACAAATAATGTACATCACAAAAACATTACCCTGGTGGTAATTCGCTTTGAGGAGGTAAAACTGATGTTCTATGAAGTATTAAAATCAGAGAGCATATACATTTGAGCAGTTTTTCTTTCAGTTTATAAACCTATCTGAAATATCATCAGCACAAAAGGATATTTTACTATTGGTACTATTTACATAGACATGGGACATTTGGACTTTAGGCACAATCCTTTCCAAAATTACCGTATCAGTTAAGTGGCATATCAGGTTAAGCTGTTATGTCACCACAATGTTATCTCATTACTGTCTCAGATACAAAGACAGATCTTCAAGATGGTGACACGTTTTTTTCCGAGACAAAATAGTTTGACAAATCAATCTCACCGAAGTAATTTCATTGGGCTGGGCTCCGTGTTTCAACAGCAGTGTGACGATATCAGTATGGCCCTGTTGAGCCGCTTGATGCAGAGGGGTGTAGCCCATCTGAAAAACAGATAGAATAGAATAGAATAGAATAGAATAGACTAGGTTTAATGTCATTGTACAGTAGCAATACAGCGAAACTGGGTAGAGCTTACCCCCATCAGTGCAAAGATAAAAAAAAAAAAGTTGATATAAGAGATATTATAAAAGGGGGGAAACCAATAAATAAATAAATAAATAAAACATCCAATAAAATCTGTGAGTCAATAAAACATTCTATAAAATTCACCATTCAGACAATTAGCACACAAATACTTATATTGCACAGGATTAGGGGTATAGACTGTCCATGGGCCCCACTTAGGCATTTCACAGTCTGATTGCCCAAGGATAAAAACTGTTTTTTAGCCTATTTGTCCGACTTTTTATGCTTCTGTACCGCCTGCCCAAAGGAAGGAGGTTAAAGAGACATATACAGGACAAAGACATATACAGGACAGAGAATTTGGTACAGGACAGTGAATTTGGTTTAAAAAGAATTTTGCAGTTGTTCAACTATAGATGAAAATTCATGGTGGTTTAACAGCCATCACACAATAGTGGTTTGCTAATGTTTCATAACTATAACAATAAGGCAAGAAAAAGTCAAGTAGAGAATATCTACAATGATTTATGAATTAAGACAGAAACAGTTTACCCTTGTCTTGCTATTCACGTGAGCCTGCTGCTGAAGAATGAACTTCACCATTTTGATGTTGCCATAGTGACAGGCGACATGAAGAGGTGTGTAGCCCATCTAAGAAAAGGGACAAATCAGTTTTTCATTAATACATTTTATACAGATCAGCCTTGTGGAGACAATGTGTGAAACAAGAAACAAAAATAGAAAAGTTTCTCCTAGTAGCTGCAAATCTACTGGATCAGTTACACACTCATAGTGCCTCCTCACAAGGAGAAACTTGAACATTTTAATATCTAATAAAAATGGATTACATTGTGCCTCAAAGCTTAAAAGTATAAATTACATAACCATAGACCCGACAATTCATTATGTACAGAAATCAGATTTTATCAACTGAACTCTATTTCATTCCCAGCCGGACATTTTTTTTTGAATCTCAAACCTTTTAGGAACTCAAGAACCCAATGTCTACTTCACCTCACATCTAACTAATTGAACAGAATTGAATCTAAATATGATATGTCTAGATGAGGCACTGCGTCTTACCCGTGAAGCAGCGTAAACAGATGCCCCCTGTTTTACTAAAGTGTCAGCGATTCCAACGTGACCCTCCTGAGCTACGAGATGCAGAGGAGTCAGTCCATTCTGAAAACACAGGGAACAGAACACGGAAGATGAGCAATCTGTCTATTATCTGTGCCAAATTATATTTAAAGTTGACAAAATGTCTGTGTTTTTATAAAGAAAACATCAAATGACAGATCTGCTGAGGCTTCATCCATTTTACTGTAAATACCTTGTTTCCCAGATTTACGTTGGCCTGTTTGGAGATAAGCAGAGCCACCATGTCTGGCCGTCCCTCCTGTGAAGCCAGGTGTAGGGGCGTGATGCCTTGAAGGGACTCAGCGTTCGGCGATGCCCCATTCTGCAGCAGACAACTGGCCACCTCCATCTGGTTCTGCTTGGCTGCTATGTGCAGAGGAGTGTAGCCGTTCTGTAGCGAGAAACGAGGACACAGACACAGAAAACACTCAGCACTGTTTCCTTTGTGACGTGTCAGATGTGTTGTCAAAGAGATCATCATACTTTATGTATGGATGCTGCACAGAGATTGACATGTTACTGTACCGTATATTTAGGCATCACATACTCTTTTGAAGTGGTTTTGGTTATATGTGTCAGCAGCAGTTGACGTGCGTGTGAGTATGTGCACACCCAAATGTGACCATCTTACTCGGGCAGTGCTGTGTGCAGATCCTCCCTTGCTGACCAGGAGTTTAACAACATCCAGGTTGTTGTGATGGACGGCCACATGAAGGGGTGTCAAACCATTCTGTTAAACACACACACAGACACATGTACACATATATAAAACCAAATCCACAGACACACACGTATATAAAAAAAACATAGAAAAACACATACATATGAAACATTTACTGTTACTGGCTAAATATCAATCAGCTGATAACCCAAACTCCTCCCTATGGGGATGCTGTTCTGGTTGAATCTCCCCTCACAGCTGTGGAAAAAGTGCATCAGCACTTTTGTGTTCCTCAGGGACCTGATTACTGGATCTACTGGGGGAACTGATCATCTCACCTTTCCAGAAGCATTAGGGTTGGCTCCTCTTTCTAGAAGGAGCTCAGCCACGTCCACCTTCCCATATTTAGAAGCTACATGGAGAGGAGTGAAGCCTTTCTGTTGAGAAAAATAAGTGATACAATATATATTTAAGCTTCATATTGTATATCATACTGACACTGTAAAAATATCAACTCTCACATAGAAACTGTTCTTTTGTAAAACTATATGGTACTCTGTGAATAGTTGTTCTGGGGCAGGTGCTTTGAGAGCAAAATACTGTTACATAAAGGGAGCATTCTCAAAATGTTACATTCCAATAACATGGATTCTTTATACCTTTGTCATCTTTGTCTGCTGCGCCCCAGCATCCAACAAGATTCGAATAGTGTGGACATGTCCTTCACGAGCGGCGATATGTAAAGGCGTGTGGCCTGCAGTTGTTGCTGAGTCCGGACTGGCCTTGTGCTCAAGGAGCAGTTTGACAAGCTCCTTATGGCCCATACGGGCAGCACAGTGTAAAGGTGTCTGATCATCCTGGACACAATGAACAAAGACAACGAGTTCATTCACTGCAACAGACCATTAATAGGATATTCTTAAGCAACAAGAAATACAACCACACCCCTATCCAGCCCAACCAACTGTTAACCATGTTATATTTATACAAGAGGTGATGAACGGTCTGAGAGAGTCATTTTTCTTATGGTTTAAAAACTAATGGGGACTTTGTCAGCACCAACTCAGAGGTAACTACTGAGAGAAATATGCAAACATGACATCATGGTGACTAAAAGGGAGGACAAACAGCTCCTACCTTAGCCTTTGCATCCACTTGTGCTGCATTCTGCAACAGAAACTGAGCAACTTCACAGTGTCCTGCTCTGGAGGCCATGTGGAGAGGTGTCTCCACTTTCTACAATGAATGAACACAGGAAACAAATTGTATAACAGTGCATCACTTTCAATTATGTAAGAAAGACTTCATTACCCACTGATGACTAATTGTTTTGACTTAACACTGAAACGCTCTCTATAAGTTTGCAAGTACTTTTCATATATTTGATCCAATAAGAAACTTAAACCAATTAAGTAACTTAAAAAGAGACACCAAAAATCAAATGTCCTTTTGTGGCAGTATAATGTACAATATATGGAGTGAGAGTTTGAATTTCTTACCACATTGGAAGCATTAGGTGAAGCCCCTCTCTGGAGTAGGTTTTTCACTATGTTCAAATGGCCCATGAAAGATGCTACATGAAGGGGAGTGAGACCAGACTGCACACAGACAAAAAAATATAGAAGGAAAGGGTGTTAATAAAAATGTAGCGCACTCCTTACAATTTGAAAGTCATATACAACTCGGTAAATGTTCTACCCCCGCTTAAAACATAGTGTACTGGCTGTAAAAAACACATAACACGGGTTAGTGCTTTACTTTCAGTCTCTTTCCCTTGTGTTCTAATCATCTCACCTCTGTGACAGCTTCTAAGGAAGCAGAGTGCTTAAGCAGCAGGTCCATGGACCGCATGTGGTTCTTCTTGCACGCAATATGTAGAGGTGTGAAACCGTTCTGAAAATAGAGAGAAAACAGTTCATAACCCGAGAAAATGTGTATACTTCTGAAGATTAACTATATAAACATTGTTATAGTAAAGGTTAGACACCAAACACTGAAGCAAATATGAAAAAATACAAACTCACCAGAGCACGTGCGTTGGCTTTGGCTCCCTTGTCGAGCAGGACTTTGGCCATGCGATGGTGGCCACAATGGGCTGCTACATGAAGAGGAGTTAAATGGTCCAGTGTGATATCATCAATCTCAGCATTGTATTGGAGTAGCTGCCTGACACACTCCATGTGGTCCCCCTGAGCTGCCATGTGGATGGGGGATAGACCATTCTGTACAGGAGAGGTTTGGACACCGGAGAAAAAGCAGGATTAGTGAATGAGATAGACAGAGTGAGGGCAAGTGAGGAGAGCCAAGCAGAAAGGTACATTCCATGGAACCAAATGTTTACAAAACTGAAGTTCTAGCCTTGTGTAATGTTGATCCTTTGGATTTGATCCCACAGAGGATGAATAACTGTAGCAAAATTCAGATTTCTGCCATGTATGCACACAGACTCTAACTAAGACTAAGATTTAAGATGCAGACTTGTGCGAAACTGTAATACAATTCTGTGTATCCTAAGTTGGTTTAAATGTTAATTTTATGATGGCCTTGGGAACATCATCTGTTAAACAAGTAAAATAAACTCAACATTCTGAAGTTCAAATGAATCTGAAAAAGGAAACTCTGATAATCAGTGCTGATTACAGGATGGGACTGACTACAACAGAGCCTTAGCGGTTGTGGTATTTTATTAAATTCATCTACCTTGGTTTTAGCTTGGATAGGAGCACCATGTTCCAGCAGGATCTCAATGATGCGAAAATGACCATTTCTGGCTGCACAGTGGAGAGGAGTCAACTCATCCTATAATGAACCGAAATCAGAATCAGAAAACCAGTTGATAAGCTGTTAAACTACACGACAGACCGTGATGAGAAAATCGGCATGGGAACACAGCAGAACTATGATGCTGACTTTAGACAGAAGACCCATAAGTTAAAAAAAAAAAAACAAACAAAAAACACAAGACAGCAGTGGAATGCATAACATTCACAGTACCCTACCTTAGTTTTGGCATCAATCTGTGCCCCTCTGTCCAGCAGTAGCCTGACCATCATCATATTGCCCCTCCTGGAGGCTATATGAAGAGGTGTGATGCCATTCTAGTGACGAAAACGGAAAAAATAAGTTCGTTTACCATTCATGATCATTGTTGAAGTCAGTCTCCAGAGATACAATTACTTCAAATTCCAACACTATTATAGCAAAACAGACCTTCCGTATAAATGCAGCAATCGTTACTTGATATTTTTTATACAATTTTTTTCTGAGCATACATTTAATGTTCATCTTTCTTTGACTGTGGTAAACAGTGCCATAAATAAACTGACCTTGGGGGTGAAGTTTACATTGGCTCCTCTGTTAAGCAGCAGCTGGGCCACACTCATATTTTCATAGTGGGCTGCAATATGGAGAGGTGTGAAACCAGTCTACAAAGAAAGAAATACAGTGGGATGGTGTTATAACAAGAATGTAAATAAGAATAACTGCAACCTATTTATAAAACAATTAAAGAACACAGTTATGGAATAGGCATCAACCTGCAGTAGTCCACAATAGAGCATTATGTTTTCTGCTGATTTTAATTATGTTTTTCTTTTGTTACATGGAAATTGAAAGGCGTCTTTTAATTCATATACAGATTACCATTGTTACTGTGAATTTTTATTACTTTTGCAACTTTTTTGCCTATCTGACTGACTGCAGTGTCAGAGTGAAACAAATAAACCCATAACTGTGTCTGCTGATGTCACCAGTGCTTTAGAGCTTACAGTACCTTGCTGAGAACATCAGGGTTGGGGTCATTTTGGAGAAGAACTGCAGCAGTGCGTGTGTCGTCATTTCGAGCAGCGATATGCAGAGCAGGGAGTCGGACCTTGCCTTTGGTGCCATAGTTGATTAACAGCGCCACAACGTTTTCATGGCCCTGCTGAAGGGCCACAGCCAAGGGTGTGAAGCCATCCTGCAGGACAGAGCAGAAGATGGTACGATTAAAACAAACATAAAGGCAGTAAGAGGTTAAGGGGAATGGTGTGTATGAAAAAATGGGAAGTAAATAAGGCTGACATTTTAATTGATGCTTAATTGTCAAGCAAATAATTGGAATTAACAATATCATAGTGCTAATATTATTCTGTTAACTTTAAAGCATCACACTTTATATGTTTAATAACAGTTTAATTATGACCATACACCCTGAAGAAGAAGAAGAAGAGTGATTTACTGGCATATAATTTTGAAACACACAAATTAATTCTCTCTCTGTTTGCAGCACTTGTTGTACATTGAATGAGCTACAGGAGAAATGTGGGGCTCAATGATATGATGTGGAGGAAATGATAAAATATGTAATTTCTTGTTTTTTTTTCTTTTTTATTTGGGAAGATACTTTTCAACAGAGAAAAACAAAAAATACAACTGAGTACATTTGTATATCATGTCTGAAAAATCAACAATGGTGAAGCATGAAATTTAACATAAAAAAAATATGTAATTTCTGTTAGTTTCACCGAGATGATTTTTAAAGAGGTGAATGGACAAGATTCTCAGAATTATGTAAAATAACTCTGCTTATTTAAAACAACTACAATATGACACTTACAGTATGTGATAATAGTACCAGGTATAAAGGTGAGAGATACAAAGTGCATGTATTTTTGAATACATACAATGACAAGTATCCGGTTTGGTGAATTTATAACTGAGTGAAATGTCTCATAATTTATTACGTACACAACAAGGAAAATCCTATGACATGGCAGTGGTGTCTCACTTTGCTTAGTTTATTTCTGAAAACAACAGCATTCATGTCATGGATACATTTCATACAAATATCCTTGTTGTTTGAGGTGATAATTACTAAGCAGCAGGGCTGTAATGACGACTTCACACAAACTCTAATTAAACAACATGAGAGTAGACACATACCTCTGTTGGGAGACTTTGATTGGCACCGTTCTCAAGCAGGAATTTGACCACCTCTAAGTGGTTCTCCTGTGCTGCCATGTAGAGCGGACTGAAGCCTTTCTGTTGGGATACAGTAACACAATGTATAATTATAAATACACGAAAACACAAGCACGGGCACTCGATAACTAAACAATATCAGAAAGCAATTTCAGGTAAGAACACACCTTCATACTTGAGTAGATATGAAAACCAGAAAAACCGTGAAAACAATTAGGAGGTGTTTGTCTTTACAAGGACATAGAAAGTTACAGTACTGTATGTAAATATAGAGAGATGCCAGATCTCTTCAGTAGATGTGTCACGTATATGAATACAGGCACAGAAAGACCCAAGTGAATGCACAGAGACTTGGCACACTTGATCACACACTCCTCTGTTGCTCACAGCTTGTGGTGACTCACATGTGACTGGGCATTAACGTTGGCACCGTAGTTGACAAGCTCAGCCACCACTTTCTCCTGCCCTGCCAGCGCTGCGATATGGAGAGCTGTGTTTCCTTTCTGGAGGTCACACACATGGCCGCACAAACGAAGAGAAAGGCAAATGAGAGGGAATTAATGCAAAATGAGTCTCACCTATTGGCCCAGATCTTCACACTGAAAATGTAACTGAAGACTTTCAGTATATTTGGGCTGGATTTAAGGTAAGAAACTATGACAGTAAAAACAGTACCTATTTTGTGTATATATTGATGGGATTTACTATAGTTTTCAACAAAAAACACTAACCACCTAAAACAATTATTACAGCAAAATGTCCTGAATATACAAATGCCATACAGTCATCATTGTTGAGTGCTGGGAAGTTGTGACAAGTAACTACATGAATTTCCGCTTTAAATTCTGCTTTAGAGAGGAAGACAGACCTTGGTGGTGGCTTCAAGCTCAATGCCAGCATGTAAAAGCTCCAGGACCATCTTGACGTGACCTTCTTTAGAGGCTAGATGTAACCCGTTGAGACCATTCTAAGGGACAAATCAGACACACTTAGTCAGGTAGGAGCAAACACAGAGGATAAAATATACCCTAAAACATTGTTAAACAAGCAGATTCTTTCATGTCTCAACACCAAGATTGATAAAACACTCTTTAGGACAATAGTGGGGTTAAACTCTACTTAGTTAACATAATAACACAAACACACACACACACACACACACACACACACACACACTACAAGCAACGCATTCCACTTTATATAACAAAAATAAAAATCCATCGAGGCATATTTGGTCTTGTCCTCAACTTTGCCTTGTCATTGTGTCAAGAAATATTAGTATGAATGTATCCCATGACCAAAATTCGCCGTTAGTACAGTGACCTTAGAAGTTTAAGTGTTATGTTTGACCTCTGCTGCTAAACATCATCAAACTGCCAAGTCAATGTCCCATCATTTTAGCTGCAACCTCTTATTGATACAAGTTGAACAAGAAGGGCATGTCAGGAGTGGAGACCTCAGCCAAGGCCAACTATCCACGCTTCCTCTTGTTGTACAATATTAGAAAACCACAAAAAAACTATACATTATGATTATATTTTCCCCCCTTTTGTCAGTTGGTGCCACAGATTAGTTAATTAATTGAGATAAGCAGTTATGTTCTACCTTTGCCTGAAACTCTCTTGTTTACAAAAGTGAAAAACAATTCCAAATGCTGTTACTTTTTATGGATCTGTTTCAATATGTGAGGGGTTTGCCCTTAACCTACCCGTTCTCTAACTTTCATAAAAACTGGTGGTGTAGATTTTATCTACTCCAGAAAAACAAACAAATGGACAGACACACAAACAGGAGAGATCCATGGTGGAGGAGATAAAACTGAGGAAATGAAATACAAGCTTGAAACATGTGACATATTTTCTGTAGCTGTGCAGAACATCTGTTGTCTCATTACTGTTAGCTCTAAAAATAACTGAGAAAATTAACTGATACACCCACAGAAACAACAAGAGGACACTAATTCTGATGAAATGGACATCAGAGTAGTGTTGGGGGAAGTGATAGTTTCAAGTTTACAGGAAGAAGATTGTGACTGGAATCACAGACTAAACTGACACCGTGTGGTGATGACTGAGTGCAAGAAGGTGCAAGAGCTCAAAATGGTATAAATAGGAACTGGAGGGCACTTTACAGGATATCACGTGATGTTACCTTGGCAATGCAAAAACACCAGTTTGAGACTCTTTATTGCACATTTTTTGTTTCCTTCACTGCCAAGGCATCAAAAGTTGAGGGGTAATTGTCATCTAATCAGTTTCTTTCTTTTTGTCATAACAGCATAATAAAGCAAATATAACCTGTTGATAAACTAAATGATATAATATAGCATATGTGAGCACTCCTCCGATTTTCACATGTTTGTAATGATCCATGTAATGATTCTTTGTTAATTTATCCGATGGACTCAAAGGTTGTTTGGTTAGTGTTATTTCTTTATGGTTCAGGATTTCCCATGGTAAACCTGCTATGAACTGTGGGAAATTCTCTCAGGAAAAGTCTTGAGAAAAGCAAACGTAGTCAAAGTGTGCATATGTGTGGCAGCCCTCAGCCCCCACAGACTTAACAGGAACAAGCCCCACAGTCTGTGAGTGTGGACCTGGGCCTCAGACCAGTACTCGACAGCCAGGTTGAACAATGCCTCTATCACTAAGGTGCTCTTGAAACCCTATCCCCTGACATCTCTGTGACAATCTGTGGTTATTCTTCTCAGAAAAAGAAAACACATAGTGAAGCTTTCCTGCCTGAAAAAAATGAGTAAAAAGCAGAACTGCAGGGAAATGCACAACTGTTTTTCTTAGCATTGTGGTTTTGTCTGATTGTCTGCCTGGGGCTGACTGTGGAACCTGCCTGCTATACACAATGTGGCCACCAGGAGGCTCAATTACCCATAGTGCTCTGAGGCTTGCCATCATACTGCAGTGTCACTCAATTCAAATGGATCACACATTCCCTCAGCGAGCATGCGCAGAATGATGGGGAACACATTGTATATCAGCAGTGAAGACAAGCACTACAAAATGTTTTATGGTGTGTGTCAACATCTACAGCACACAACTGGACTAAGATAACAAGGCTTTCAACACGAAAAACAAAAAAACACCAATTAACACTTCATCAGTATATTTGCATATGCACAATATCTTCCTTCATGCATATATTGTTGCGTGAATATTTCACAGCATATAGGTAATTATACTGTATGTTTAAAAACATAAGTATAACGAGGGAGGAAAGGGAAGATGTGGAGGGACTGTGCCAAAACGGAGTATGCAGGGCTGTACGTATAGCAAGGACAGGTTACTGCTGCAGAATCCCATAAATCACATAAAAATACCAAGTGTGCCCTTGCCTCAGTCCACAGTAAAAAGACATCAATACAATGGCAAACAGAAAAACAGAAGACAAACAGAAACAAATATTTAGCAAAAAAGAACTAGATACATATTAAAATAGAAGGAAATTAATTACTAATATACAGGGTTCAATATTAATATTTTAATGAGAGTCTGGTTTAGACCAGCTCTATATGGAAAGTGTCATGAGATAACTTTTGTTATGATTTGGCGCTATATAAATAAAATTTTATTTGATTTGATTTGAATATTAACATATATTTTTACTTTACTCCATACAAATGATTTATTTGCAACTTACAACAATAAGTAAACTTAATTGTGATGTTTAATGTGTGTGTGCAGCTCACAACAGAGATGACAAGGAAGCAAGCTGGCCAGATGTGCATGTCACTTGCAACAGGTAGTCAGGTGACCCTTATGACTGAACAATCCTTTCATTCACAAAGCATCATTCTTACTTCAAATCTATACATTTTTGATAATACTGTATGAGTCCAAAACAGTCACATGTGTGTTCAGGTCAAATATTGAATTGTGGGTATTTGTTGCGCTATAATCATGATGCAATAAGGTGTAACAAAGTAGACAGTAAGAGTAAGATTGAGGGAACTATAATCTAATATACTTAATTATTTATGTGCACCACTTTACACAGACAGGGAACGATGAGGGCTAGACCTCCTGAATTTTTTATTTTCTTTTTGGTCTCTTATTTTACATCCTTTGCTGATACTGCAGAATGGTGTTCCCCTGAAAGTACAGTGGCATGGTACGCTGTCTTTGAATCTTCTACCTAAGATGGTAAATTTTGTACAGTTTGTACTTTCCACAGTGAACATGTAATTCATAATTATGACCTTCTTATGGAGGAAAGAGCCTTTTCTTCTCCACAGTGGGATGAGAAAGGGGTCTGTGCTGTCTTTCAGACATGTTTTGAAAGAGGTGACCTCCACACATCAGAAGGTCTCCAAACTCTTTAGAGACTTTATATTCTTATTTAGAATCCCAGAAAGGGTGTCATACACCAACACTTTGGTTTTACGTAGTAAGAAATTAATCAGATAATGAATATCTAATAATAAGACCCAAATATACAAAACACTATTTAACAAGACAGTTTAACAATATTACTGCTAGACTTAGCTCAGAAACATTTAGCACCAGTCCATATAATGCAATAATTCTGTCTACATACCATATATTAACAAAATATACAGTGTACATTAGGGACCTTTTGATCATAAAGAATGTGGAAGGATTTTAGATTCTAGAATTACTTCATGCTTTTGCATATTTATGCTTTTCCTGTCCTTAGTAAAAGGTGTTACTTACTTATGCTTACTAACAGTAGGTAGGATGGCTACTTGTTATCCCAAATGCATACAAGGTGTACAATTTTATGCTTAGAACTAAGTGAGTCCCAAAGGCACCATATAAAGGGACCAGACAAAGGCCTTAAGATTTTTTCTGCCCCTGGATATGAATTAAAAAAAAAAAAACAAACAAAAAACTAGTAAGGTGGTTTCAAGGAAAATAAAGTGTAATGAACTCCTGCAGTAAAGGTCTGCAGCTACACTGTGCATGGAGTCAGCAGTATTCCTTTCTTATTAACTCTATAGTCACAACTTGATAACTCACATGATGATTGTAGATCAAGGAAAATGTGACACCATTACATTTCAAATGGTGCAAGGTGATGTACTTGTGTTGTAATAGTATTCAAGGTTATTGTGACTACAACTTAATGCTATTGAAGCTGTGGTTTTATTAACATTTTTAACCTGACTGAGGGGCATGTGGACTTGTAGGATCCTTTTCATTATTTTCACATTGTCATATTGTAAATGACAGAACCAATACAGGTAGATGAGTAACAAGGTAAAGGAAAAATTTACATCTAGTATCTTCAGAAGGTGTTCCTTTATGTGCTACCAGAACAGCTTCGTTGTACTTTGCAATTGATTCTACAAATCTGTGAGCTCTACTGGAGGGATTAATACTTGTTTTTGGAGGTCCTAAATCTCTAATAGGTGCAGTGATATCAGGTGACAACAAATGATTGCCAACGTTTTTACTTGTGTCCTACAGATGGAGGCATTGCCATCCTAAAGGAGACCACTCCCTTCTGGTTTTTCATTTAATTCGTCACCCATCGATACATGCAACAGTAGAAATCTGCCAATAGTATCAGTTAAAATACTTATATATAACCACTCCACTGTACATAATCCTACTATCCCTGACTTTGCATTTCTGATTAGATGCCAAACTTCATTTCGTTACCTGGTACTTGTACATGTGTGTAATGACAATAAAGTTGAATCTGAATCTGAATCTAAAACCAGTGAAAGCAAGCAAGTCAGAGCCCAGAATAAGTGATTTTCTTACTTAATCCATGCAAAAAGAAGAGTTCCTTTCAAGATAATTGTTAGAATACTGAATTATTTTACAGCCTGTTGTATTACACATGGTGAATTCTAGATAGATGCCTTCATTGATGTTAATAGGAGCCTAGATTTAATCTAGCATGAGGTTTATGAGACACACACACATACACACACACTGACTAACACACTCAAATACAATTTTTAACCATCTTACTTGATTAGCTGTGTTGATGTCGATCCCGTTCTTGATGTGATCCAGAGCTTTGTCCAAGTTCCCTGATCGAGCTGCTCGCAGAAAGCTTGTGGCTGCATCGGCCTGTAACAAATAACAAGAAGCCTATAAATCAACACGGATTAGGATTATTATTTATAGAAGTCTGAAAATACACAGAGATGCTGTTGAGAGCCCAAACAAAGTAATTCCTTGACCCCCACCAAATGTTTCAAGCTAGGGGAAAAAACAACACACACAATACCAATATAAATAGGTCTTAATTATGCACGACTGGTAAAAATATACACAGATCATCTGTTCCACCAAGCTCTCCAAATAGCACCAGTCCACTAGAGCTAAAAGCCCCAGTTAGGTTACATAATTTGTCATGATATAACAATCACAGTCAGGAGAGACACAAGGCACAATACTACAGTACTACGGTGTTACATACTACATTCACCTTCTCTCCTGTCGTCTGAAAAAGGCTAAAAATGTCAGACTTCTTAGTGTCGAGCTTCGCCCACACTGTTAGTTTGGCAGGCATTCATAGCTGAATGCACTCCAGCCACGAGCTCCGCTGTCTGCCTGTCTGATCTCAGAGGAAAGCTCCTGTGGTTTGTGTCTTTGTGTGTGTCAGTGTTTGTACGCCCACCTCTGAATTCATTCATCAGCCGATAGTGTAATATGACTGACCTGCAGGATAAAATGCCTCCTCTGCCCTGAAGGAAAACACTACGTAACGTACTGTACTCCTGACCCTTCATCTCCACCCCTGTCTCCAGCAAAATTATGTATCTGTTAGAAATGTTTTTCTCAAGTGGTCTAATTATACTATACTGAATTGCTGAAAAATACCAGCTCGCTTGGAATGACAGACTTTTTTTTTTTTTAACCTCTCCTTGCATCACTTATCTGTGCAGATGCATAAAAAGACAACGTTCTCGATTTGATTTAATCCCATAAAGGACTGACCCCCCCCCCCCTTCCCAGCCACTCTGTCTTTTTACTTCTTCAGTCTTTTTCTTCTTTCCTTTATTTTTTTTCCCATTTCTTCTATGACTGCCGGTCTTCTTTGACATGCTGATAAATAACACTTCAGCATAAAAAAACAGAATATTCTTCTACTTCTACTTTTCTCTGACATAAAATTCGCTAAGTCATTTTTTTCTACTCTCTTCTACATTTATTTATTTATTTTTTTTAATACAACCCATTAGGTTTTGAGCAGAAATCTGATCTACAAGTCATCTTCTCATCTATGCTTTGAACATCAGAGGTTGGGCATTTTTCTGCTCTGGTCCGTGTGAGAGTGCTAAGAGACATCAAACAGCGTTACTGACAGGAGCCTTTTACAACCCAATTCGTGGTCAGTACAGAGGTTTCTTTAAGGGCTTCTTTATCAATGGTCTAAAACTAAACAGAAATCATGTAATGGGTATTAATACTACAACAGTCTTGTTCCAGCCATATAGTACTAGTTGATCTAAACAGCATCATACTGCAGATTTTGAAACTTATGTAAGAGCACATCACCATATATTGTATTGATGACTTTTTGTAGCCTGAAGCCATCTAAAATTTCAACCTCCCTTCTTTCATCTTTTACTTCCTCTATTCCTGTGCTTTCTTGTATGTGTTTACGTACTCTATGGCTAATTACAGAGACACTCCACCTGCATCCCTCCTCCTCTTTCCTACCACTCCTTCATGAACCAGTTGGCTATGAGCATTTATCATCAGCAGCACAGTTTGTGTTTGTGCATGGGTGCTGGTCAGGATTTTGTAGGTGTGTATATGTGTTAACACAATAACAGTGTGAGAGAGGAGCTGACTACCCGTTGTAGAAAATGAAAAATCCTAATAGCAGTACCTTCTGGAAACTCATTGCGGACCAGACTACATTTCACACTGCTGTGGGACTGGAATCCATTTTCCTCATTCTGGTATCCTCTTGCTCTTTTCTGCTCCATCCATTTTCTACTTAACAATATGACCGTTCTTTGTGGATATTTCATATTTCTATAGCATTAATGGTTAGTTAGTGGTGTGCTTTAAAATAAAACTGTGTAATGGCCACTAGATCAAATTAACTTTCATAGTACCAATAAAATAATCAGTTTTACTGTCCAAATGCCACAGTGAAATTTACTCGATATACTTCACTACTTTACTGCTCTGTCTGTTTTGGTTCATAAGCCTTGGGCAAGTAGAGTTGGAGCCAAAGTGTAACTGACTCATAACCACTGATATGTGTTTATGCTATGTTTCAGATTTTACTCACTGCACTACTGAAAACATGTCCATGGTACGTATTAATCTTATTCCTACTATTCAGAGTAGGGAAAGATATACATTTCTATCATGATACTTGAATTTTATTCATTTACATAATTTGTAAAGATCCTCCAATAGAAGAAGCTGTTACAGTTCACACTTTGCCGTAATTTTGAATTTTAACACAATACCACCTTACAAATTATAACCAGTCTCATATATATGTATATAAAAAAGAAAGAATTAAAACTCATACATACCGTAACATGAATATACAAACAATTAAATGAATGGGGTTTTAGAAAAGAGAAAAGCATCTCACCCATCTAGACTACAACACACAGGATAGGTACAGTTGAAGTCACTAAAGCACAGGAAAAGCACACAAGCATTGACAACAACTTGTCAGCAATGCACAACACAACAATTATCCTGACACAATGACCAAAAGGACATAGACTAACGCAACACCAACACATAACCAGCAGCACAGTGCAAAAAAGTCCTTCTAAAAAGTTTGTATTAAATGTGTAATATGTAACATTTGTGCATTTGTGTTTAAGGCCCTGTTCAGAGTTTGCATTAGCATGTGTCCTGGCAGACCTGATCACATGTAGACTGCTCTAATACAGGGTCTGAACAAACTCAGACTGCATTTCACAAGTGATCTGGGACATATTTGTCTGCATTCTCTGGTAGTCTAAACATATATGTGTCCTGCGATGCTTTGAGGGATGGAATATTCAGCTGATGTGCTTTGACTACTGTCCCAACAGCATAATATTGAAGTGCTGCAAAGATGTCTTAATTTTTGAGAGTCCATAAAGATGTGTCACAAATTCTTAATACGTGTGTGATGAAGCTCCACCTCCAACACCTTTTGTTTCCATGTGGGACTGCAGTATCCTCATTTCGCATAATTCAGTAGAAATTAATGAAAATGCTTTCAGTTTTGGAGGATTCAATCATCACTAAAGCGTATGCCATATAAGATATCCAATAAAAAGAGAATGGTCAATAAAATCAAAGGTATATTGACAGATTCACAACATTATGTCATGTAATGAGTGATGGGCAGACAAGGCTCCACCATAAAAGCCGCTGCCAGTCACCTTCGATTAAATCTGCATGGAAACATTACATCCAAGCCTAGTCTGTTTAGCTTGAAATGACTGTGTGTGCTACATTATGTAGGGTGTCCATAAAGTCTCTTTACAATTTAACAAATTTATTACAAAAGCAAACGAATACACAAATCTGTGGATATCATTACAAAATGAAAAGTCGATGTTGAAGTTTTATTTGCCTCATTTAATACACCTTTATATGAGCCCTATTAGTTGCATGAAGCACATCAAGACGGTACTCGATTTCTTGCCATGTTCGGTGTAGGTTGGTGAAGTCCTGTATCTTTGTTTGATACACAATATCTTTAATACAACCTCATAGAGAAATCCAGGAGAGTGATATCTGGTGAACAAGGTGTCCAGAGAATTGGGCCATCCCTTCCAATTCACCAGTCTGGAAATGTTTGATTTAGGAACCCACCATCATGAAGCCCCCAATGTGGTGGTGCACCATCTTGCTGGAAAATGATGGTTGGTTGGTCATCCAGTTGTGGTGACATATATTCAGTCCAAAGGTCAAGGTCAACATTTGCAGTACTGTATTTTTCGGACTATAAGTCGCTCCGAAGTATAAGTCGCATCAGTCAAAAAATGCGTCATGAAGAAGAAAAAAACATATATAAGTCG
>JAPQRQ010000005.1:6413172-6445216 GCA_037367365.1 Apogon talboti | reverse complement strand
ACATTACACAGATGCTTAATTGATTAATATGCAATGTAGAGTTTAGGTTTTTTTGTCTGCCACACAATATAAGGATAATGGTACCGACATGCACTCAAATACATAATACACAACAACCACACAATGAAATAGTAAGAGTGTGTTAAGTGTGCACGTGTAGAGTATATAATTAATATTGTATGGCTTTTTGCCTTGATGATGGCATTCAAGGCAAAACATAAAATGTAATACCTACAAATGCCATACTTTTCAATATCAGTACTGATTTCAAATGCTGAAAGAACATGACAGAAAGGGAACTGTCTGCTTATTTGTGCTACAGAGAAACACATTAGGTTATTTATGATGAAATGTGTTTCCGTCCTGTAAAAACATCTGGTACATGCATGATCATTCTATGTGTGACCATAATAAAATACAGAACATTACAAAGGTTGTGACTCAGCTAGATTTGTTCTGTACTTCTAAAACAATCTAAAGCAAATGTTATCAGTCTCCTCTGGGCTAAAATTCATTATTCTTTTCTTATTTCTCAATCTATCTTCATAAACGACTACTTTTTTTTTAAGGCTAACAACTCTCAACATTTTGATTTCATTTCTTACCAGGTGACCCCATTGTGGACATTTTGCTTGTTACTACATTTCGCCTCTTATATGCATATGTCTGGACAATTTCTTGTTTTCTTTCTTTCTTCACAACTGAGTTTCTGTTTGCTGTTCATCCTTCAGCACAGAAAAATGCAGACACAAGAGAGGAACAGCGAAGAATAATAAAGACACGTGACACGGGGTGAGACATCCCTGAACTCTGAATTCAATAGTGATTCTTCATTTGCTCGGCTACACATCATATCCGCTTATTTCTTGTCATTACTCTGTCAAGCACTCTCTGTCTCCTTTACCCTCTTCTTGCAGCTTCATGCCGGCCCTCTCTCATTTTCCTTCAATCTGCCTCCTCCCTCTCTTTTCATAACTCTTTAATATTTATGAGCACTGCAGAAACGCTACTAGCAAAGCATGCTGGGTAGATCTGTCTCTCAGAGTCTGGTTCTAACGTCATTACTCTGTTGGCATTCTACGCTCCCTGGCTTGCCTCAGACCAAAAAAAAAGTCAAGCTCACCGCCAGATAACTGAAAATGCAGTTGACTAAAATACAGCAGAATAAGCACAAAAAAATGACTTCTGCCATCAGCGAGCTAAATTGGATCCATGATTCTTAAACTATGTACTGAGGACTTTGAATGAATTTGACAAAAAGGTAGTGAGTGTATTTTTTTGGTCAAAATGTAAGTTGTTATGAACAGTCAAAATTGTGTTCACATGCATGGCCAATAAAACAATGCCTGAAAGAAACAACAATGACAGCTGTTAAGGCTTCAAATATGGGTGTTGCTGCAAACAAACTACAAATCCTAAAACATGGTTGCTTCAAGAACAACCCTGCAGCACAGAATATCTATACAATCACTACAATTTCAAGATGGGCATCGAGATTAGAGACACCAATTCAGTATCTGACTAAATGTGACATATGGCCACAATCTCCCCTTCTGTTCCTGAGTTATGGCAGGGCTCCAGAGAGCACATGCAATGAAAAATCTGTCAAGTGCAACTAAACATTTTCATTGGTCACCCGAGTGTACCTGACATTTAGCAGTTCTTTCTTTGTGTGTGTAGTGTTTTTTTCGCTCCACCTGTATTCTGCACAGACCCACCCAGACTGATTCATCTTCATTGTATGCAGGTAGGGAAAATACATAAAAAGGTCACGTGTAAGTGTGTGAAACCATGTCCTGTACTCCTCCTTGAGTGGCATCACAACCATGAAACATGCTGATAATCTAAAACGAAGAGAACTATTGATTATTTTCTTGTCAAGAAAAATGCAGCAGTGTCTGTTACACTGTCACGGGCACTGAAACATCATCATCACATGTTTCCTTTTTCCTGGTAAGATGCAGGAATTGGCCTCATCTGACACTGAACCAAAGTCAGAGTGTGCCACATAAAAGAATAAAAAAGTATTTGCCTTTTTCAAAAAATAACCTAATTTCCATGACTCAGATGATAAACCAGCTGACATTATGCACTGCAAAAATGTGGCCAAAGCATGGCTGGGAACAGTGTTGTTGCTGCCAAAGAGTTGAGGTTAGGGACTGAAACATTAAAACCAGTTCAGTGTCTCCAAGAAACACATCCTGTACTGTAACGGGTGCATGGGTGGCAGAGCAACTCCACAGCATTTCAACACCAGGCAATGTGACGATTGATCTGATACATAGAAAACAGTAGAATGTACATGTTGTGTCTGTTCATAAACATGTTCACTGAATTTTTATCATTCTAGAGGGAGTTTAGAACAGACGGCAGCTGATTAATATTGAGAGACTATTTCACAGCTGGTGGTTGTCTTACATGGCAATAATTTAGGGGTGAATTTTAGGTGCACCTACATTATCAAAAAGTTATTTTGTAGCTCCGTATGGTAATAAATAATGGCCATAAAAGTGTATTTACATAATATCATGTCGCATTGGAGCTGACCTTCGAAATTTTGCATAAAAAGTCCTCACTTAATCACTTTATCCAATTATCCATTTGCATGAAATTTTGTCTTGATTAACATATCAATCTTTCTCTAAGTGTAAAAGGGTGATGTTGCACTGATTTTGACCTTCACTGAGTCGAAATGAGTGTTTGTGCCAAAATTGAAGAAAAATAAGACAGATGCGTGTGTAAAACCAGAGAACATAGAAAGAAATATAAGTAAAACTCAGCTGCTTAATTAATATTTTTTTAAAAAAAAGGTGGATGTTGAATGGATTGAAAGCCAATACATTCACATTTGATAGACTTCTATGATGTTTTCTTTGTTTGTTTTAAATTCGCTTTATTAAAGTTTTCTTTCATAAAACACACACACACAAACAAACAAACAAACAAACAGCACAGCGAACACCAATAAGTGGATATCACATCACTCTGATGCTTTTTTTTACACCTTGTAAAAATATCACTATTAATCCAAGGAAATTCACAGTAAATAACAGCTGACTGATTTGTTTGTATGGTGGACACATTTAAATGAGCTGCAGTGACAGAATGACAAGATAGAATCTGAAGCTATTTTAGAAGTGAATTATTTTTTCCAGGTATCTGTGGACTTATTTTTCATTCACAAGCAGTGTGTTAACAGGCTTGGGTATGATTGGCCAAAGAAAAATGGGAGCACAGAAAAAACTATCTGTGATTACCCAATCAACTTATACAGATACATGGTATAAAACAAATGTCACATAAAGCAGCAAATTGGTTTCAGCTTAACTAAAATGGTGAAAAATCACCATTTTATATGATGAGCACAAACAAATAGTATCTCTCATATTTTTAACTTCTGTTAAGATTTTAATTAAAAACTTTTCAGAAAGCACTTAGAGTTGTCTATAAAAGCGAGCTTAATACTGAAGATAGTTTATATGTGTACAAAATAAACCCACAGTAATCTTCAAACTATGTAATTTAGGTCTTATTCAAAATATTAAGCATTCTGCTACATCCACTTCAGTCCTCCTTCTGTAAACATTATGTGTCTATAATGTCCCTGATGTCCTAAACGTGGAGAGACAATGTAATGTGCTAACCCAGATAGAGTTAAGCCATATGTTATATAACGTATAAGCATATTATTAGTCTATATTCAAGGTCAATCAAAACATGGTCTATGGCCTCTATATTGTATAGACTAAACCCTGATATCATGTATGCACTTTATTCACAGGTCTTAACCAAAGATACTGAAAATAAGCATTATACTTGTGAAAAGACTGGGTGCAGACAGGGGAAAATCCTGCAATTCATAAATGGTGCATGAAAGTGCATCAAATTTTTAAAGACAGAAAAAGGCAAAAGCAAAGAGCCAATACTGAAGCAGGAAGGTAAGCTTGGAGCCACTGTGTCTGAAAGTCATGTGTGCATAACTAATACAAAGCACTCAGCTGCACATGGTCAACCACGTCAGTGCCTCCCATAAGGCAATATACAATCACCATGATGGGAGGGAGCAGTCAGCAGTGGGGAGGAGCAAGAGTGATGGATAGGAAGAAAGAACAAGACAGGAAGGACAGAGAAGAGCGAATAGGGTGGGGGATCTAATAGTGCAACACCAAATAAAGGAAGTCATACAGGACACGAAGTGGTAATGAGAAAATAAATGAGTGAGGGCAAAGAGGAGCATATACTGAAAGAAAGGAGGGGAAGTGAAGATGGATATACTGTAATACAGGAGGGAGGAAGGAAATCGGATGTGTCAGGAGGTGCATACACTTAATGTAATAGATTTAGGAAAGCTACTCATATGTGTCTAAATTTTAGCTCCTTCATATACTGTACATTAGACAGCAGATTGACCCAACATCCTCCTCGTGACTGTTACACAGTGTAGTCCTGAATATCAGAGGCCTGAGATCACATGAGAACCCTGCGTTTTCCTAAAGGTCTATTTTCTCTGCCAAGAAAACAAAGTGAAACTGCAGAGACATGTGCTTCTTGTGGTTGAAAACGCTGAATGAGTGTGACTGGAAGGCCAAAGCACAAATGAATCCATTAGTGTGGACATGACTTTTACAGTGATATAGAGAAGTAGAGGTCAGGTGCAAGAGAAAGATGGAAAGGGAGGGAGGTAAAAGTGAGCTAGGAAGTCACATGTTAAAGCAGCCTACAGTAACTATGTGTGATGGGAGAGATGGATGTCTGGAAGCAATGACTGCATACTGAGATGTTCTTTTTACTTGCACTTTCTCTATGGAGAAGGGTCAGAGGTGACAGTGAGGGACAGCACAGAGCCCCTGGGGCTCATGGGGATGTAGTTTCCTGCACATAGATACTGACGCAAGGTCAGTGATTCCTTATACAAGAGGAGTTGAAGGAGAGTAGGGAACAATGACTATACTTTGCTGCACACATTATTTGCACACTATTATTTAACATAGGAATGGGAAATATGGGCAAAAATTTAAGTCTCTTTTTTTCAGTGTTATAGATGATTCATAATGTGAAGCATTTTTTCTGTCTGTGTGAAAAACAAGATAGAGCATGATTAAAAAATACTACAAGTAGCTATATTTTAGTATTTCTACTTTAAAATAACCAAAATGTATCATTAGAGTGTTTAGAATAGAGAGTTCTGACATGATGCCAAAGATGTAAATGTACTGTAGTGCAGAGATATGCACTGAATTTATTCACAGCCATAGGCTGATGTGTCATTGTGTACGTATGAGACTACTAGAGGGAGAAGTGAGTCATTCTGCAGGTCTCCCACTGGGTGACCAAGGCTGAGCTGAGCATGAGAATCAGTAAGAAACAACATTCAGAAACAAAGAAAGTGGCAAAGTCATGAAAAATAGAAGTAGTGCTGTTGTTTCTTCCACTGGACTACACTTTTTTACAAACTTTACACAGCATGGTGGTCTGCTCCGTATCAGCTGTTGCAAAACCAAACCAATGTAATATGACTGAGGTAACATGAGTACCCTTCTTTCAGCTGCAGCTGCCAGTACTCAAGCTTAGTGATAAATGGCAATGCCCAGCAGGGCAAGCATCTTCAAGGAAATGATGACACTAATAGCTTATGTTTCTGTCATAACTACAGAGTTAGGCAGTAGTGTTTGACTGATGGCAGAGGATCATGATTTTTCACATTATTCAAACTGAGGAGATATATGGAGTGAATGCTGGTATAAGCTAATATTGGTCATGTTAACATGGCAAATGTTATTTCACTGATAGTGGTGACTAATGTTTATCTGTTGTGTTGAATTTATGATTGTTTCATAAATTTGTATGATTGAATTTATGCTTATTCAAATATATAAACATCTATATCAGTATCAGCCTAGGATTTCACAAATGGTGTATAACTAATTCAAAAACAGAAGCTGCTGTTAAATTATGATGTCACTCGCCAAAATGTACACATAGTACATAGTACATACTGTATATAGTATTTCAGCCTGATAAACTCTAATGGAAATATTGCTGTTCAACCATGTGTCTGTCTACCACTTACTGTTTAGCTTATGCGATTGACACTTGATGAACCAGGCTATCAATAATAAAAACCGCACACTAACATTTACCTCTCACAACATTCCTACATAGATGACTGGCTCGCATAGGTTTGTGTTCAGTCATACATTCACATCCACACATATACTTGAAAACACATAACACCGGGCATAAAAGCTTCCCTGTGCTTCTGTCCCAGTAACTGACACACTGTTCTAATACTTCTCATCCCAGCACTGTCAGTTTATCACTCCTTCCTCCCCCATCCATCTGTCATCTGTTCATTTTGAGGTGATCTCAGGCTGAGACTGAGGTCTTTGCCATTTCCTCTGGGCTGAAGTACATCACATCTAATGAAATTTACTATAGGTTGGCAAATTTTAGGCACACATTCTTAAAGGCGTATTTTAATGCAATATAATATTTTACTCTACCTCTCTATTTTCCATTTGTTAAACAATTTAGTGGCAATGTTATGGTATTTAATTTTGAGTTAAGAGTTAACTATCTTTCATACAGCATTTTTAAATGTAATTTTTGTACTGCACATAATTCAGCTGAAATTATGCTTTAAGACAAATGGATGGAAAAACACTAAACTGCTTGTAGTTGCAGTACTGAAGTCGCTGCTCTTTAACATTGGAAGGACTTCCAAAATGGTAACACACAAATAGAGGAAGGTAGGAAAATGTCAATCCTGTCACTGTGCATCTGAGATAGTCAAGTTTATTTTACACATTATCCTGCAAACCAGACTACAGTAAAAGCTTTCCTCCTGATAGATCAAAAGTCAGGTGAAGTGTATGACCTTTGGCTACAGCAGAAGACGTAATAAAATGCACAAAAAAACTTGGTTGGATGAGAGAAAACCACCATTAAAAAAAAAAAAAGACTGGTTACCAGAGAAGAAAATTAACCTCAAAACTCCAGGGGAAGTCAGTGTAAGGTCACTGCAGTATGACTCAGTTGTTGGAGACAGAGTTACATGTTACATGTCACAGTGTCTGCGATCATGGCCTCGGAGGAACAGATAAATGGGCTGAGGGGCGTGGGGTGGTCGGTGTGGTGGGCAGGCACTTCTGCCCTATCGTGACATTGACTGACTGACTACCAAATCCCCCGTGTCATGAATCAGGAGTGCAGAAGGCTCTTGAGCTGACGTGTACTAACTCAAACCAGTGCGCTGACAGAGACAAGACAAATCCACACAGTCTTAACCCACATGTGAACGCCCAAGAAACTACAAAACCAGATGAGTGAAAAACAGAATCAGCACAATTACTGTAAAATGTGTGTCAGTACACAGGCATGTCACACATTCTGGACATACTCCACAACATGCTCCAGTATCTTTGCCAGTGCTGCCAACAGTCACACAACATGACATATGCTCCTCGCGGCAGGATGTAAAGACTCAAAGACATACAAGAATGCTCATGTCAGCTTTCTGCTCTCAGTATGATGTACATATAACCCACAAAAACATAGGCCACGTCACAGGGTCTCCATGCAAACATTGGTCAAAAGGCTTCTGCTCTGTAGACCACAACTTCTCTCCTGGCCACACAGCTAAAACTGAGAAATCTGAAAAAAGAGAAAATAAACTGATACAAGGTCTTCTTTATCTATATATTAGTCTCTCATTATTTGTGTCCATGACTGTCATACAATAAAAGCTGTGGGCTTTTTATTACAGCTAGAGATATTGCATCCATTACTTGGTGCGTGTGGTACTGAGACAGAGAAATATTTAAGTTATTCAGCTTTTTTTTATTACCGAATGGGCGGCAAGCCATATTGTTTTTGGTTCTGTTTGTTTGTTAACACTGTAACACTTGTGCCTGGAACCACTTGTTTTTCATGGATCTCCACACATCCTTAGAATCCTAATTATAATGAGCACAAATCTCATCAAATTGAAGACAGAATTCAACCTTGTGAAGATCTTCCTCTTTTATCTAGTTTTTGCAATAAATATATGCCATAGATTGGATTGGTCAAAATAGGAAAATATGACCAATCAGTCACAGTCACTTATAACAAATAACTGCTATAAGGTACAACTTTGTGTTGTAGCATGGGCTCGGCAATCTCACATCTCTTAAATTGTGATTGATCTTAATCTGTCATATTGTTAGCCTCATAGCATAACTGCCTAAGTCAGTGTTAGAAAAGTAAAGTTGCACAGATATCACAATTTGGCCAAAAATATGACTTAGGTAATTATACTATGAGGCTAAGGATATGATTTATGACCATATAGATCATGTACTTAAACAAAAATGACAGTGCCTTTATCCATGTAATTTTAGAGAGCCTGACCTATGGCATCCTAATGGGTTTGTAGCATTACTGTCACCTACCACAGGTTCCTAAATTAGTCAGATTATTTCAGGCCATTTATACTAATACTTAACTAGGTAGCTAGTTACTAGCTAGGTGTCTGTCCACACTAGTGTTTTGTTTCAGTCCACATGAACTTGCAGAGTTTGTGTACTGTGTAGTCCTGCTGCTGTTGCAAGAAATATTGATGATGCATTATTCTAAGTCTGTCAGCTGTGGGTCTGTCATCTGAACTCTGACATCCACTCAGTCTGATTTACACAGATGCTGAGTTATGCTGGTGTGGAGACATTATTCAATTCACCACAATGTAGGTAATCAATGGAAACACTTAACACACTGTATGTACATGAAAATATCAGTGTTTGTTTACTTCATCTGGATGAAGGTCCAAAATTCAGTAAAAGTGTAGAGTTTAGTCAAACAACAACAAAAGCATTCTCACACACAATCTAACCCTCTAGAATCGGGAGAATCCACAAGAAAAACTTGACTATTTTACTTGGATGTAACTTGCTTGTATTTTATAAATGTGACTGAGATCAGGAATCATGATGTTACCTCAAAAGATCATTGTATGATCTTGAGGCCAGATTGCCAAGTCCCATTAGCAGCTATATGTTCTGATGTGCATTGTGAGCTGGCCCCACGTCTTTGTTACTGACAGCGGGTCATCACTAATCACCCAGTGGGTGAGGAGTCATACTAGAAAATGTCATGCTGAGAGAGGGATGGGGGCACAGAGGGACGGATGGAGGAGGAAAAGTCATAGAGGACGAACACAAGATGCAGTAAAAGACAAGATCACAGGGGGCTTGGTTCTATCTCGCTGTGTGTGTGAGCTTATCACTCTGACTGCTGGGACCACTACTGCCCCTAAAAATAGCATTAATATCACATTCCAACATAAGAGAATAATGGAATTATAATAAGCCACAAATTGTTATTCCTGGGCTGCTCAACTTCTCAGGCTAACCACTCCCTGAGGCCGGTCGATAAATCCAGCTCCTTGATTCAGCATTCTGTGCAGGATCACAAGGGGCATTCTGGCCTTCGAGGTGCTATTCATCAGGAGGACACAATCCTGATACCAGGGTGAGGGCTGAACCACAAGGTTCAGCAGGGGTTAACACACCGTCTGTCAATTTCAAGCTACAGAAAGTGACTTGTCTGCAGAAGCCAGCCAAAACTATTTAAGTAAAGCAGTAAATGAAGAAGTAAATCAGAGTGGGACATACTGAAAGAGAGAACAAGACATACTAGAATACTTCATTCATCTTCTGAACCCACTATATCCTCACTAGGGTCGCGGGGGGTGCTGGAGCCTATCCCAGCTCCCTATGGGTGAAGGCAGGGTACACCCTGGACGAGTCACTAGTTCAGCGCAGGGCTGACATACAGAGACGAACAACCAGTTACTCTCACATTCACACTTATGGGCAATTTTAGGTTGACCAATTAACCAACCACTAGAATACTTATGAATCTCAAACTTAATAACATTGATAAATCTACCTATGGGACAGAGCTAATACAACATTAACCACAGTCAATATAAACACCTGTGAAAGGGATGAGACTTTTTTATAGTGCAACCAAACCCACAATTGCTCCTAAGTCATGTCCAAATTGCACAAATACTGTGACAAATCTTTGACTCAACTTTCCTAAAAAAAAAATCACCTTCTCATTTTCAATTACATATATTTAGGCCACAAAATAAAAAATTTAAATATCCACACAAACGGGAAACTATAGCATCTTTGTGAAAATTCATTGAATAAATTACAGTAACCTTTATCCCAACTCCACAGGCCCAAAGGTGCTCAGTGTGTGACTGCGTGACTATGATAGATGTCATATGATGTACAATGAAAAGTCACTAAGCCCTTTCTAAGGCTCATGCTATAATAAACTTTATGCACCAGGGAGAGCTAAAAATATAGGCCAGACAAGCTGACATGCTGCATTTGCTGAAAGCTGCACCTCGTTCAGAGGACCATCAATAATCTTCATCATTCATCAGCCCCTCATGCTGGATGTTGATTGTCTGTATCAAAGACTTGGTACTTTGTAGAATTTTTTTCACACATAAAGATTAGTTATCTGTTTTGCAAAGGACATATAACAATTAAAAAAGCAAATTTATTTAGAGGGCAAAAATGTGTACTTGTTATTGCTCAAAATCCTAGACATTCCAAACTCATTTCTTCTATTTTCAGTTCAAAATCACATTGCAAAAACATGAAGTTTCAAGTAGAACAAGAAATGTATCATGTATGTACTGTGTACTTTTTACTTTCAATTAATATTTGATGCCAAATTAACAAGGCCACTAAAATAGGTAATAGATACTGTATATTACAGATCACTGCTCACTTTTGTCTTATGAACTGTGCTTGATGTTTCTTTCATCACACAACTGTCTTGATGTTTATGTTTATGTGGGTGAGATCATTTTATAAATCTCACCCACACAAATTATCATGTTTTGATATTTGTTTTGTTTTCCTTTTTAGTAAGTAATTAAATAAATGATGCATAAATAAATGACTGCAGTGCAACGAATACATAGAATTATGACTGACAAAAAGCAAAAAAAAACCCCCAAAAACAAATCAAAACAACCTAAGCTTATAGGGTATGACCAATATTTAACATGAGCATGGAAAAGATAACTTCAGACACTCTCCATTCTCAACCTAAACTTCTGCCTCAAAAGTTGAACCAGAATGGTAGGGGATTTTTATTTGTGATTTAAGACAATAGAAAGATTTCTCTATTCCCATGTGGTGATGCAAATGCAAGCGTAATCAATCATTCTTGATTTTTTGCTCGGCTCAGTGATCTTCCTCTTGAATTCTAATGAAGGAGAAGCCTAAGAAGGCTTGGCTATCTGATTAAAGAAGCATTTAGATTATGTATGCTATGTATATATTTGACAGGGAGTGTGTCTGGATGTTTTTCCTCTCACCTTGGCCTTCCCCATGGGACCACTAGTGCAGATCCAGCAGCACAAACCCTGTCACTCTGTCGGTCATACTGCCTCAAAACAGCTGAGTCAGACCCTCTGTTTTGTTACAATCAGGCCACAATCCACAAATATTTCTACTTGTGCGAATTATAAATATGAGATACTGAACAACAGTGTAAAAATAAGCGTGTGTTGTGTGTGCTAGACCAAAAGCATTTGAGACACGTGCAATAAATCGATCAAGCCAGGCACAGAATTGATATATCTATGTCCTTGGGAAAAAAAAACACAAAGTTTGATGTAGTGCGCTGACCCTTTGGGTGCCAGCATGTTCCGTACATCGTCATAGTACTGTCAGGACTTCTGATTTGAATGATCCATTTGTTATCCAGCTCTGCTACAGTGAATGAAGCATATGGTAAGAGCAGTGAATGACTCTGCTGATGAGAGATTTTCTCCCTGGCTGTAATTTAGTCACTGGCACTGTTCCACGTTCTTCTGACTTTGGTAATAGAGACTAACAGGAAGTAAACAAAACAGAGATAAAGACGTGAAGCCAAATATGCTCCTCGAGGGAAGTCATTAAACTCTTTGTTAACTCTTTTACTGTTCTGTTGTTATTATTCTTCTATGCAAGTATTTTGGATGACAGGAACACTAAAGGGTTAAGACAGCGTTCCTCACTCTGCTCTTAAATGAGTGATGCACATCCATCAGCACATGTGGCCCTCCTACCTCAGTACCAAGCAAATGCTAAAAAATCATGTTTTCTGACTCATACACTGGATAAACACAGTGCTCTTTTGATTGAATTCAGACTTTAACTGTAAGTAGCCTTCAATTAGATGTTTATTCTGTTGTCTGTGATTTGATTAACCGATGAGGCTACAAAACACTGGACTTGTACTTGATTTAAGCTTTTGGCTGTTTTGTTATGTGAACACTGACAACCACAATAAAATTTCAATTAATAGAAATACAATTACTTACTCTAATCTCTTTTATCAGTTTTGTGGTTTGCTGGAATGTGCTAAACCCATTCCTTCTACTATCCCACGCTTGCACTTTGTCAAGTAACCAGCATCAATACTGGATCAATAGGCTGTGTTCAATATTACCATGCATTAGTGGTGAGCTTGTACGGTAAAAGAAGGTGTGGTTGTAAGGAGATGTGAAGATGGAAGGGAGCAAACAGTGTGCAATCAGGATTTCTGGTGGGAAAAATTACCATGTCAGTTAATGAGGCTAAATCAGCACACCAAGCAGTAAATTAACATTTGGTATGGTGTGGTGCATGAGCAACACATCCTCACTGGTAACAGAGCAGCAGTACAGCACAGTGTTGCACAGACACACAGGGACACACAAAATGTTAAAATGAGACACATTATTTATGGATGGTCATTGATGCCGCTAATGTTTGGAAACAAATCCAACATTACACACGTTTCCAAATCTCCGAGGTGTCTGTCTTACATTACTGCTTAATGACACGTAACATTAATTTCAGACTTTTGTATGACTTTTGAAGGTGATACAGAAGTATAATAATGTTGCAGCACTGGATTTTACAACAGCCTGCCTGTGGTACTGCAGTATAGTGCATGAATGATAAGCTAAGGCAGACAGGCAAAAGGAGTCAGTTTGGCTGGCAGCAGCATGTAGGGGATTCCAGAAAGCAAGTCTTTTAATCGTTTCTGAGTACTGGGTATACAGACATTTGACAAGCTTTTGGGAGGAGGACAACAGAAAGTCGATAAACACTTTCTGCATAGTCGTACTGAAGTGACTCCTGTTTATTTGTTTCAGTTACATAAAGGATTGGCACCCTGCACAAATGTTTTGATGAACAAAAATTATTCTGCAGAGCTATTCTGGTAATACAGTTAGGCTGAAAATACACCAATCTACATATTATAATAAATAATTTTTTGGTACACTAAAACTGGCAGGCATGTTTTTGTACATTCACATATAGTTTCACAGCTTTAAATGTTAATAAACTCTATGTTTCACATTGGTCTAAATGACTAAACCCTGTTGGGTTTACATAAAGGATGCACAGAAATGACTGTCAAACATTTGCCCCTGCCATCTCACAGATGGTGAAGTTGTTTCTCAAACTTGTATGACTGAATTTGTGTTTCCAAAGGTAAGGCCATGGGTGCCTCAAAAACCTTTTCACACTAATTTTGTTTAATAATTAAGATTTCTTCATTGCCCTGAACAAAATAAACTCACAGAATCAGCATCGGTTCTTCACTATTAGAACACAATTTCATAATAATGCAGCTCTAGTTTGTGTAGTTTACTACAACATTTAGTGTCTGTGGCTAAAATATTTGTTTCATATGTTAAAATTGTGTTCAAAGCAGGCGTTTTGTCTTTCTATAGTAGGGAAAGGACAGATAGCCAAAAGTCACACACACGCATCAAGTTTAATACTACCAATATGATGGATAGGTCTGTTCTGAAAAGTGTCCTGCCTTTACAATGAGTCAGAGAAACATCACACCTAGAAACTGAAAATGGAACAGCAGAAAGGAATTTACCCAGTGTTAATTTTATTATTTACGCTAGGGTTTTTCTACTACAACAAAAATGATCTCTGTGAATGTGAAATTGAGTCAACAAAACAACACAATCAAAATTTGCAGCCAAGGAATTAAAAAACAAACAAACTGTCCTCTACCTCTGTTTGTGCTATTAAAAAAATCAGAGGGAACAAGTGGAAAGAAGAGAAGAGCAGGAAGAATGAGGAGAAATGAAATGAGGAGGGGAAAGATGGGAAATGCAGTGAAGAAAGTGTAACAGAAGCAGAGACAGCTGATTGAGAAAAGCACCCAGGGAATGGCCAAAGAACAAACGCTTGCTACACTTTCCCCCTTTCCAACTACATTTTAAAATTGAATAAGCAATGAAGTATTTATACAAGTGCGGTGTGGATTTTCCAACTCAATGCCTTCATATAGTAGGTGGCAGATGGGGATAGTGTATGGAAACATGCAGTATTGTTGATTTGTGTCTCCCCTATTTTTGCTACATTCATACATGTCATGAGCATAATGACCTGTTCACAGACACACAGAGCAGAACCTAGCTACAGGGGAGCAGAAATATTTATAAGGGATGGAGAAGGGGAAAAAAAAGCAGAGGGATGACGCGGAGAAAACGCTGTTGGATTTTGCTTCTAGCTGTCTCCCCTTGCTGTCGCAGCCTGGCAGCCATCAATGAGTGCTGATGCAAGCTCTCTCAGACCTGAGTGTGAAGGGATATCAGTGAATGAATGGCAGCTGGTCCTGGTGGGGCTGTTCTTATACCGCTGATGTCAGATATCACCCTTACTGATATAGTATTTTTACAATTTTGTGACAATACTTTTCACAAGTGATTATTTTAAAACAAATTACATCACATTTTCAAAGTGTGTGAGTCTTTCTAATAAAATGTAGGGTCACTAAAATTGCTGCCTAATGGTACAAGTAGCTGCTCTTCTTTCTTTACGCTCAACACTCAATAACCAATCTATGATACTGGACTGCACACATGCTTGTGGACACACATACATGTGTTGAAAACCAATAAAACCACATACGCACATGCACACCCAAATAGATTAAATCAGGGTTGCATTATTTGCAAGATGATACTCATTTCCAGATCAGTAAAATGCTAAATCATATTTGTTGGCTTCAAAAATTTATTGAACAGTTACCACCAAAAATCTGTATTACATGTGAGTCCGTCCTTACACTTCCTTCAAATGGCTTTCTCCCTCGCAAAGCCCCAACTGTCTTTGCAGGAAAAGAAATGATCTAATGTGTCATCACAAGAAAAATGGAGTTGTACAAGGAAGCTGCGAGTTTAATTTATAGCCAGGGGTTACATCTGGGCTGAAGATTGTATTAATAATATGCATTATTAAAATATTAACCTCTTTTATTCACTGCAGTTCTGCTAGAACGTGTGAAGAGAAATATCTGTACTGTTAAATGATACAGATTTGTCTAGCATTCAAAAGTTTGCAATACTCTTATAACAGCATAAGATGCCCTGGTCAATTACAATGGATTCATATCAGTAACTGCCCTTCTTAATTATTATGCACTTCACACTGTAATAACTCAAATGGTGTGGAAAATGTTACATAAAATCCTTGATTTTCGATCACAGATTGTATCCATTAATGATCCTCATGTGGAGTTTTCTGTTTCATGTACATAGGCCAGACATGTACAGTAAAATCTGTTTAGGCCAGCAGATGAAAGCAATGGAGTCAGGGTGTGCCTGAGAGTGGCTGCTTCAGTGCATTAGTGGGCTCCTACAGGCCACATGATCCATGCAGACCTTGAGAAGCACTAATTCCATTACATAATGCCCAGCTCCAGGTCTAAGTGTGTGTACTTTGTGGGTGTATCCGTGTGTGTGGCTTATTGCCAGTAAGCATCCGTTTCACTCTTCCTCTAGTGATTCTTTGGATTGAGCAGCCACACTCATAATGACTTTTGATTAATTAAATACATCACTTGTGCAACTTGGAGACAAATTAAAGGAAAAAGCTGATAGAAGTGGTCTACTGCAGGAAGACAATATCCATTAGACATCCACAGCAAGCAAAGCATGACTTAATGGTTTGATGAAAATGCTTTGGATTTTACAGACACTAGATTTCAACCCAAGTTAAAACCTATGGGAGATTCCAGACTGATGTGTTAGACAGCGCTCTCTAACACCATCTAAAAACATCCAATGAGGGAATTGACTGGGGAAGGGTACCCGGATAGGGCTGGGAGATCTAGCCAAAAGATTATAGCATCATATTTTGAGGTAGAATAGTGATCTATGATCTGATTCAAAATTCAGCTCTTAAAAAATGCATGTGAATTATAATCAGGAAGGTGGATGTAACCTCTGCCTGAATGGTTCAGGCAGAGGTGTAATGCCTTTGTTAGTTTAAAAACTTGCTTATTTTTGGGCTGATAGTATTGAAAAATTTTGATGAATATAGAAGAAACCCAAAACAGATCTGATCATTGATATCTGGACAGCTGCAGTGTTTCTATTAAATCAACAGGGTAACTGTCCCATGATCAGTTGAGTTTTTAAGTTGAGTTTTGTACCGTAGCTCCAACAAAGTATTTGCATTGGACATGACTACCAACATTAATGCTGCAAACTCATAATGCAACACTCTCTGTAGCCACATCACCTGCACCTTCTATAATCAGTAGTTGTGTTTCCATTGACCCTCAAATTGCGCAAATATAACTTGTGCATAAAAAATTGCCTAATGGATAAACGACATGTTCGCCAAAACTCAAATTTTTTGATGAAAAGTTTTTGTGCTGCAAGAGGTGGTTTGTCGTCGTAGCGAAATTGGTATAGTGCGCAAAACTGCAATGGAAAGACCTTTTTGCGCAACTACAGTCACGTGAAACAAAAAAACGGATATTGATAGATGTTACAACAAGCAAAGAAGAGTTTTAAAACAAGCATGGACACACCATGTGTGGACACACCAGGAAACTGAATCATTCTTGAATTTAGTGCAGGATAGAGCAGTAACGAGCATTCTAGGCACAGAACAACAGAGAAATCTGTAAATCAATGTGATATTTATGTTTGCCATGTTTATGGAATGACTTCCCGTGACATCTTGCAATGACAAATAAACAAATCATCGCATTTGTGATTTAATGGAAAAAAACAACATTACACACTTCTGTTTTTTAGACATTTAGTAAATATCGGTAAAGTTTTGTACATATGTCCAATAGTGTTTTCTAAGTAGGAAAGTTTTGATTGTGCTGTTATTTATGGATTTAATGACTTGACGTGTATGATCCCTCTGAAAAGCAGATCATATGACAAATTGAAACTGTTCACCATTTATGTAAGATTCTGTGATGCCTATATCAGGGATTGGTGTAAAACAGAAATATGTTTAAATATGTGATGTAAAAACTTGACACAATTTATTGATTAATAATCAAACCAAACCATAATCCTCTTCTCTCTTCCTCTATCCCTTATGTAAGTTTGGATGCAAATTGTAGTGTTTGGGGGCTCTGTCCTGGATTTGGTATTTCAACTGTCCACCTCAATCACTGCATTTAAATAAATATGGCATCAATAAGCAGTATGGCTGAAGCAACAAGCTGTTTTTCCCTCCAGTGTCAAGTCTGTGCAACATGTTATACGTCTCATCACCATCCAAGGCATGCTCACATCCATCTCATCATCCCTTCATCATCCCACCACGTGCCCTGACACACTGTAATCACCATGGTAACATCAGTCACTTCAGACTGCCTGCCACTTGACCTTAGGGTCACAATAAACTTTGTGTCAAAAGATTTACAGCCATTACCTCTCCCTCTACATGCTCCGAGCTGGCCTTGCTAACAATAGTGATAGATATTCTGATTAACAGGTACAGGGTGGAGATGAGCTGACTCGGGAGGGTCTCTCAATGACAGCTCATTGATATAATGGGCACAGTGACTCCTGGATCACATCGACATTTAACAACTGATGTGGCATAACAATACATTAACAACACAACATGCATATATGCAAGGGGCAATGTACAGAGTTACTCATTATTGTGAAACAAACCCTGCTAGGCTGACACACAGCTCATTACATAGCTATTTACTAAAGTAAACGAGGCTTACGCTGTCGGGGGCCAACAGCAAGAGTATATCCCTGAAATCTCCCCAATCCTCTGCTCCCCCAACCATTTGGAAAAAACACACCACCTGGTTTCAAAATATGACATCATGTAAACTCAAGGTAGTGGCATGAAGAAAGATAATTGTTAGACAATCGATATGAACTCAATTTGATCTACATCGATCTGATAGTGGCAAAATAATGGTCAGAGAACCAATTTTTCCCCACAAAACTTCACCTAGTGAATGAAAATGACATCATATGAACTCTGGATGGCAGAGAGAAAATGGACATTTGTAAGACGATCAATATGAACCAAATTTGATCTCAATCAGCCTATTATTGCTTGATTTATGTCCAAAAACTGATTTTCAACTAAAGCGCCCCCATTTGGATGATATTATAATACTCATGGAGAAGCCGAAATCGATAGGGTTCTTCCACTAGGGGTCCCCTATGTTGGTTATCAAGGGAGAAGAAATCCAACTAAATCTGTCCTAAATCCGTTGCATTCACATGAAGGATATCCGGGAGCGGATCTGGTGGAGGTGTTCGGGGTAAAACCATTATACCCCCAAAACTCCATTTCGGGGGATATAAAAAACTGACAAAAACCATTGATATAAAAATGATCTGATTGATTTGAGATTTATTTTGCTTCTACTAAATAGTCAAAGACTCACTGGGTGATACTGTGTATAGTATAACAGTAGTGGTTCAGAACAATGGTACGTTATACAAAAATAACACATTATAGAATGACATAGTCATTGACAGATCAGAATAGAAAATTCAGCAAAGCTGTGTAATAAATATATTAAATGCAAATATAGTGTAGTTTTGTACATTATTAATGTTAATTGAAGATTGACAGATTTTCTGAATAATTGAGAAGATTAATCTTGAAGCATACGTTTGACAAGCTGTAGAATGAAACAGTAAAAGAGAGACACTGGTTAATGTGACATTGTAACACTAAACTATAGCTTACATACCATATTATATTATTTATTTGCTTTTACTGGACCAACTTAAAGCAATAATTGTGCAAGAGCTGCTGCCACATTGCTGCAGAACAATTTCTACACAGAATGCCCTTTTAATGGAGCAAAAATATTATCTCCATATTTATCAAAAGTGTCTGACAAGGCACACTTATCTAAAATGCCTCAGATCTTCAGATCAAAATATATGACAGACTCAAGGCCTAGATAAGCACTCAGAAAAGGCCTGATAAATATCGGCCATCATGGTTCTATTCTCGAATCTTCCTGCATTTGTTCGGGCAGGTACAGATCCGGGGCAACATCAGATACTGTATCAGAGCAGGTGCTCAGCCAGCACACAGTAGTGGTGTGTAGATAGATGGGTAGCTCTGGTCTCAGATGCACTGTAATCCTAGGCTGGCAGGTAAATATAGCCCGTGGCTGCTACGGGCTGGGCTGAGAACTGTTTTGCTCTGCTCGACCTTGGCTCATCCTGCACTGTCTTTCCTAAGAGGAGATGAAAGACACCGGCACACGGCTTCATGTACATTTTCGATTTTCAAAAACTGATCCCATCTTAAAGCTTACATATATATGTGTTCCCTAAGTTTGTACTGAACTTCTACTGCATGCAAAATAAGTTTAACTAAAATAAATATTTCTCATATTAATACTTAATCCATATGAAGACTGAGTTTTTACAATGTTTAATTAGCTGTAATTTTATACATGGTACGAACCAATGCTCAACTTTCAGAAGTTTTTGTTTTTTTAAACTTATTTATCTCCTGGTATGGAGAACTGTAACTGTTCTGGATAGTCTCATAAACCCTGTATTCAGCTGTTTTCACCAAGCAAACTGATAAAAGTGCCTGTGCAAGCAGTCCAGCGCTGCTATACAGCAGAAATAGTTTGCAACTTACTTGAGGAATGGCAAATATGTATAAAGCTAAAGAGCTAGACATATTTCCATAGACTTATAAAGACCAAAACAAGAGCAGTATTTAAACTGGACTTACATTTGTCAGATGGCAGCATCACATTTCTATATGAGAGCTGTAATCGTTAATGTTTACTGCATCTGAAAGTACAGTCAACATTTAATGCATAGCCTTAAGCTTCATTGTGACATGCATTGTTACCTTGTTACCTCAAACAGCTTTAAACTACAATTAACATACGTCCATTACAGCAAATAATTTAACTACATTTATATGATGATCATATTCCCCAAACCAACCCATTAAAAGGATAGCGTATTAGTCTTTTGGGTTCTAGGACATGTACTTTCAAGCTACACTCTCTAGGGTGCAGATAAACATAATCAATTTCCTTGCTCTCCCGAACAAAAATACACTGAATCAACGTCTTCTTTTAATACCACCACTTTTCTTAAATCTGGGGCAATGCACAATACTGTATGTAAACACAGAGAATCACATACTCTGCATGTAACAAGGTGTAAAATGGTTTTTAAAAAGTTTACAGAGAAAAGAATTTAGAGCTAAAATCAAATGCAACAGCCACATTGAAGATAGGGTATAACCAGAGCAGTCACATATAAAATATATACATATTTATAATGTCCGCTGGGCCACTTCAGATGAAATTGCATACAGTTTTTGAATATAAAAATAGCCAAACTGAATACATTTGATTATGTTTGTTGACATACATGGACCTATTCATTAATACAGATACAAGTTTTAATTACTAAAGACAGGTTTTTTTTTAAGTTTTCAGCTGCTTTTTATGTGTTGTTCTTTGGCTGAGCACAAATTTGGACAGACAGGCAAAGAAAGAGGCAGTGTGGGGTTTGGCTAATTAGGGTTGGATATCCATACGGTTACATAAAAGTGGAATGAGATACCCCGGAGGAGCCTTGCTGTTTTACTCACATGCACATTGACTGTACGCACGTGCATGCACACAAACAGCTCCTTTGAAGACGCAGGCACACACACACCACACACACCCTCATACACACAAATACAAAGACCACACACTATCCATTAGCAGATCCACAGATCCATTGTATTTTAAGTGCAGGCCTGAAGCAAACAAAAAAAACGTAACATCTCAAGAAGCCTGAGATTGCTGAGTTTCTACAATGAAATATTTCATTTCAAAAGTTGTCTAAAAAAAAAAACCAATACAATCTGTATGTTATCACAACCAAATACAATAATACTACTAAAACTACATGGTCATGGCTGTACACCTCACTCCAGGTGACAACAGCAGGAACAACTGGTTGCAATGGAAAAGTGGAATTTATTATAATAAGCATGGTGTTGAGAGACATGAATACAATTATGAATAACACTGATTTTGAGCTTTGAGTGACAGTATGATTATTATGTATTATTATTTATTTTACTAGTCTGTCAAGCAACTAGAGGCTCTATAAGAACAAATATCCTGGCTGCAGCAGATGATAACATACTCATCGACAATAATTGTCATGGTACAAATGTAAGTATGCCAGTAAACTGCTCCAAGTTGATTACAAATGACAAAATACAAGAGCAGTGAGTGCTTCTCTAGGCCACAATATTAATCAATTACTGAAAGCTGGCTTTACAACAAACCTCACAACATTGACAATACATTTAGAAACAAGGCTGATTTCTGTTATCTTATTATTTTCAATCGGATTTGAATCTGTTTTCCTCTTACAACAATCACCTGCATTCAGAGCATCAGTCCTTCATATACTGCATCCTTGAGAGGATGTTAGTGGAGAAAAGAACATATAATGAGGGAGAGAAGATGATGATAAACGTCATATAGAGAATTCAGACCTCTAAATTTGCAGCTGTATGACAGGCATCTTAGCCAGCAAAGCTAGTTCAATGTTACTGCACATTCACCGCTGATTCTTTAACTATATTACTGTCAAGTCTATCTAAAGTTATGATATGATCTCTGTTGGCACTGTAGTAGATGACCTTTGTGTGAGCTGGAGAGGAGTAGGGAAAGAGAGATGCCATGCTGCCGAGTTTGATTTACATCCAATAGAACTAATTAACATTCCCAGAACATTAAGACCTGCCTCTGCCTGCTCTTCCCTCTCTGTCTCTTTGACTCACTCCCTCATTCCTTTTGGGAGCAATAATCTACTGGAGGAAGAGAGACAGATTCTAACACAGATACACAGTGAACACAGAAGTTCCACAGTTGCTGATTGAGGTTAGAGAGAGGGGGAAAGGCCACTGAGGCCGATGCAGTGGAGCATAGTTGTGGTTGTCTGCCACACCAAAATCTTTTCCAGGCCTGTATGAAATGTGGAATATCTGAAATCCTGCAGAAAAATAACTAATGTTTTGTCAAATTAAAAATTAATGGAAGGGTGGGAGGCAAATAGCTACAGACTTTAAAGTATTGACTGATGAATCATATTTTTAACATCATCATAATATGATTATACCTGGCTCCCCCAAACACAATGAAAAAGAAAAATAATGTAAACAAAAGTAAATATAAATAAAAAATATAGTATTTGCATGCATCCTGCATTGACATTTGAAGTTTAAATATTTGATTGCTCAGATAGCGTTTTGGGTCCTACATGGGTAATTATTCATACCATGTCCAATCAGACGGGGCCCTAGCCACTGAGCTAACTGTGCTCACAATCAGAACTGTTGCCAGTGGACACTCACTGTCCCAATTAGTATTATCCACATAGACCTCAATGTTAAAAGATACATCTGTAAAACAGCTGACAGGAAATCTACAACAGGACCGAGAAATGACTGATCATTGTCAGTTTTTATGACATGGACACCCACAACATAGACATAAAATATGTGATGTCAGTGAAATGTACAGTCTGAGGGGCCAATGGACCAAGTAAGAAGGCACAGACGGCGATGGTGGCTGAAAGGTTAGCCCACATTCACAGCGAGTTTAGACCGCATGTGGACTGGGCCTCATGATGCACAAATAACATCAATGCTAAAAACCTTTTCTGGCCTATGAGGCAACAAGCAACTTGGTGTTGAGATGAAAAGACACCATTTTTGGGATTCAGAATCCGGGTGTAATAATGTACTCATGGGAAGAAGAGCAAAGAAAAGGTGGTTGACAAGACCTGACTGACAAATGACTGACATTTCTGCTGTTATTTGGATTCAAGACAAACAATATGTTACATATGTTACGGGTAAAACGTGCTAAATGGATCAGGCAACTTTCAAAGAAAAGACAGAAAATGCCTGAAGACATAGATAATTCTGCAGATACTATATCCTATATAGCGACTGTGCACTCTTCAAGGGTTAAGGTTAAGTCATTCCAAAATTTCAGATTCTCCCAAAATGCAGACGTACTACTGTACAGCTGTATAGTGTTACACATCTAGTAAAACAGTAGTTTAGAAGTAGCACTAAGTAGTAGTGTTATGTGGTTGTATTTGAGTTAACACCATATACAATTACACTATGTTACCGAAAGCATTTAGTTGCTACTATTTTGTCAGTCTGTAATGTCTGCCAACACTCACAATGTGGGGCGCCGTTAAGGGGAGGGTGGACATGACAAATTCATGGGGCCAGGCATTGGGGGGCGGGGCATAGAGCAATGGAGTGGGCCCGGAGAGTTATAGGAATTAGCAAAGCGTCTTCAGTTTCACTTTCACTTCGTGACAACAACGGATGCTAATCACCAACCGACCCTCCCTGAACGATTTATTCCAAGCAACTTTCTTGGAGCAAGGACCCAACAAAATAGTGTTTCAGGGGGCCCGAAATTGGTAGCGGCATCCCAGCTCACAATATTCACCACAAAGTTAATAAACCAATCATTTTCTTATCATTGCCAATGAATGTCAGATTTCTCACCAGTGCAACTATCTGTTCATTTACCTTCTGGCATATACTGGTATAAAATTCTCACTTTGTTATCATTTGTCATTTCACAGGTCTGTGTGATAAGTGATCATACCTGTAGCTCAGGCCTGCCCTCAGGTTAAATGACAAGAGCCATTCATTTTATGTCAAATAGAATATAGTTCATTGAAAAATGATGCCAACCTCACATAACTGGTGTTCATGCCATTCAGACTGTACATACTCTACTGTGTGTTTAGTTACATTTATAGAAAAAATACAAGGGTTAAGTTCTTAAATCAAATAGAATTCTAATTCTATTTCTAATTCTGTATGTAATGTAAACTGAAACTATGGCATTTATTATATGGAAGAACCTTGTCTGTCAAAAGGATGGTATGATAAACAATTGTACAAATGTATATATTCCTATGTTCAGTTAATGTACTAATGCAACAGAAATATAACAACCCTCTTCTTTCCAACAATGATTACATTATATGTGTGCAATTAGATGAACACAGAGAACAAGAGCAAGATTCCAACTCTTTAAATGTCATATGTCATGTTTTGAACTTCATTTGATTTCTGCATATTTCTGCTTTTGTATTGCACATATGCTGATCGAGAAACATACATACAAACAGTGCACATTTCACCTTTCCAAAGACCCTTTGTAACCACCGACTCCATATCAATATGCACACAAAAAACATTAAGAACAAGAAAAGTATTCCAGTGACCACTGGGGCTTTGGTATGATGGCATGCTGTACAAAGGGGTAAAATTAATGACTTTTTTTCCCGTTTAGCAAGCATATTTTACAATTATCATAAATCATGTCAATGGTGGCAAGAAGCAGAGCACGGTAGCACAAACCCAATAAAACCTACACCTTAAGGCACAGTTAGACTGGAGAGTGAGCACGAGTAGTGAGATGGAGAACTCTTACACCTACAGGATGATAATGCGCCTAATTTATAACAACACATTTGAATAAAAAACATTTTTTGCATAAAATTATTACTAGTTGCAAATACTATCTAGTAAACTTAATACCATTTATTATTTTTTATATCATGATAATACTATAATACTGTAGTGCTCTGCAAACATGCACCAAAAAGGATTTACAGATGAGTTAAAACTGCATCTATTATTAGAGTGTACCTCCATCTTCTCCCTCCATTTTACATCTCCCCCAATGAAAAAAAACTGTAATATGGGGGAACACACCAGATCTAACAGCATGCAGAGCATGTTAATGCCGATGTATGATGAGCATACATTGTTTGCAGCACACATAACTTGCATTAATATGAATGAGCTGTGCCCACAAAATGCTGTAATCTCCCAAAATGCCTTAGAAAAATCACTTGCCTGGTATTTAATAGTCTATCTTGGTCAAAACTCCACAGGCATAACAAACATTATCCTTTCCTCCACCATGGCTAAATTCTGGCCGAGCAAACACCACCTGTACAAGAAAATACGTGCTTGGCTGGTTAGCCCTGCACACACCATCTGAGGCCACAAGACCATCTGTGCAATCACACATGTGAAATATGGATCTCACCAATCTTGCACAATAGATGCAGAAAGAAGCAGAGATGAATTAGAGAAAGGCAGGTAGAGAGGGAGTGATGGATGAAAGAAAAACCGTCACCTCCCCTGTCTCTGGAGACTGCCAGCCATACCTTGCGTCTACGGTCCCTGGATCGATTCCTCTTTTTTATCTTTTCCTCCTCCTTCTCCCTCTGCTCCTGGGCGGCGGCCTCAGCGAGGTCCTTGGTCTTGCGGAGCTGCTTGGCGGCTTGCGCCATGGTGCCGCTGCTACTGCTGCTGCTGTTCCTGTCACCGTCGCTCCAGCCCTCCTCTGATTTGCACTACCACCGGCCGTCCCTGTTTCCTCTTCCTGTGCCCCTCTCTCCCCGGAGCCCCGTCACTTACTACCTCTCCTCTTGTGGCCGGCACGGCATGTGTGTTTGTAAGGCGGGCAGTAGGAACGTCTGTGCCTAGATATGTGTGTGGGGATGAGGGTGATGCTACAACAGCCACAAGATAGCCTCCAGCAGCCACAAAGAAAGATGCTACAGCTAGTGGCAGTGGTGCTGATGCTGCCTGTGCCGCGGCTGCTACTCATCCAGTCAGCTTGTACTGCACTGAATTGCCTCCCCTCCCCCTTCTTTCTATCCTACCTTCCTCCGCTCTCTCCTTTCTCCTCCCTCTTTCCTTCTGCCTGCACAGACCAGTCACGCAGTCCTGTGCTCATCACGGTGGGGATCCTGCTGCAGAGGTCCCTCTTTTTTTTAATCTTTTTAACGTCCTCTTCTTGTCGCTGCTATGCCTTTTTCCTCTCTGTCTTCTTTTCTGCAAAATGATTTTCTTTCACAGTAACTGTTGCTGGTGCTTGCATAAGTGATTTACAAAAATGAGGGCGCCAAAGCTGTGAAATGCCTTCAAATGATTTTTTTTCCTCTCACGTCTTCCCTCCTCCTGACCACGGCTTTTCCATGGCACCTCCCGCCTGCAAAAGAATTGTAAAGAAAGAACAGCAGTGAGAGAGGCTTATACTTGTAAAACCAAAATGTACATGATTTTTTTCTCTTCTGTGAGGCAAAGATTGAGCTCCCTGATCATTTTCCACAATCAAAGGGTGGTGATAAGATGGAATGATAAGGAACATTAACATCTACACCCACCTACTTCAGTGTGAGAAGCATACAGAGAGGAAAACATCAACAACATGAATGCTTCATAAAAACTGAATGCCCACTCCCTCCCGTTCCATTTTACCCTTTTTACTCTTCCATTACATCAGGAGGACACGCATGAATGTTTGATGCAGCAATTCAGTAGCAGATGAGTAAAGATCAGAATGAAAAGACAATAGGATGCGAGGCAGGAAGTAAAACAGTATGAATATTCAAGCTCATTCACTGTAGCAGTGATTGGTATATAAAGTTCATATTACTGTACAATGCACGCCTATTTGTTGTTACATCTTGATGCTTGGCTTAATCAAATATTACCAGGTAACAAGTCATAGCATTAAACATATTATCATATAACTCGTACATTACCAATATAAAATACAAATATTTTACCCACAAAGTAAGATGAATTTCATCCAAAGTATCATGGTTCAACAGAGGTCATTATTTTGATTATTTTTCCCTCCTCATTGGCATCCATTTCACTGGTACACACACCAGAAAGTAATGTAACCCTACACTGCACAAGCTTCACTGCCCTGACAGAGACTGATTGGTCATCTGTTTTTTTATAGGTAGAGATAATAAGCAGATTGCCCATAAATAGAGAAGAGGTTGTCACATTCACACAGGCACATTTTTAATTTAATTTGATTGCAGCACTTTACGTTTATTCAGTTGCATAGACTGGTATATTTGAAGTGATAATACCAGGCTCTTAAATGGTTATTATTAACCTCTTTACAATATTACCCCACATTTACCCGGTTTTCACTATGCTGTAATGTAAAGTATGACCAAATATTTTTTATGCCTTTTCAACAATTTGTCACTACTGTAGTGTTTAATAACATAATAGTTAGGTTGGAGGTATTTCTAAGACTGCAATACACTGTTCTTTGTTGAAATATCAAATATGATGTCATAACATTAAATATAAAAATGATACAAACTGTACGGTAGCGAATGTCTGAAAAATGATCAAATTACACTGTACACACTGTAATGTTTTCCCCTCAACAGTTAGCATACTGTATTTATATTCAGTTTTATTTCAGTAATATGACATATATTCTCTTTGTAGCCTGTACTTCAATATCACAGACATCAAAGTCTGCGTTTCTCTTTATTTCAGTCTCATTTATTTACATCTCTCACCCCTGCCAACATAAAACGAAAGATGCACCATAGCATTTGATACATGTGATGTGATTGGAATAGGAATACATTTTTATACAGTTACAGATGGCATCTGCTACTACATTAATGGGCACAATGGTTTTATGAGAATTAAACTGCATGAAATATAACCTGCTTCACTGGAGCAAACCCTGTGCCTATTTCTGTATATTTAAAATGAAAAATCCTCTTCACACTCATGGCATTAGTTAGGGCATCTACTTTCCTTAAATTCCATGACCCCATTTTCTAGGTTGTGTTTGAGTTTTGCTGTTTAACTATTTGAGCTGTAGCTTTGCATTTTCTCATGCCTGTTAATGGATCTATTTAGCTGGAGGCAATAATGCCAAGCACATGACTGCACTGTATATTTGCCTAAGGACATGCATATTCTTATTAAATACATGTCAGGTTAACCAGATGGATTACTGCCAATACAAATTATCATATGTTAGTTACAGGCCTTCCATATTTCAGAGCAACCTAAGGCTATCAAGACTAAATATTCCAATGGTTTCCTCAATGCTAAATGGCAGGCACAATTGCTTTTGGATAATCAGTCATTATAATATAATAGACACTTAGAAAATGAATAAACCACAACAGAGAGACAGTGGATGTATTGTGGTATCTACATCACAACATAGATGACTGAACCATCTTTAGTATTCATTGCACTGTCAAATTGTTTCTATATGATAAATGCCATGACAAAATAGCAATTGTCATTAATGTGTCCCTTATCCGTAAATTGTTAATGTGGAGATACAACGACAATTTCAGCTCAATTATGAAGTTTCTCATTAAGTTTTTTACTATGTATAACTAGTCAACCGATATTATTTGCCCATTATTTTTTCCTAAATGAAGCAATGAATGAATTTCATGTGAAGAAATTGAGCATGTTTCCCTTTTCTTGAAACTCTACAAAAGAAACAACATTATTTTACAATTAGTGTTTACACTAGCTCAAATTTAGCTACTAGAGAATTATTAGTAACATTTCTGTTCCTTAGCCGTAAATTACAGCTAAAATATCTCAAGTTTTAAGCTGCTATAGCTATAAGTTAGCAAGATTTTTAGCCCGTTAGCAGCTCAGGTAAAGGGCTACCATTAGCTTTTTGGGTTTTAGCTAGTGTTAGCTAACAGGTTAAAGCTAGGAAATATTAGCAAGGTAACACAAAGTATCTTGAATACAAGAAAACGTTTCAGTATATAGAGTTTCAAGCTAATGTCAAAGAATTTACATTTTAATATTAACTACTGTTTATAAACTCTTGACTATTGTCATATGAGGTTCATTAAAGTATTGGACATATTGAGCTGATTTGGTTAGCTTACCATGTACGGCATAGCTGGGCTGCTTTGGGTTTAGTCTCCTGGTGTTGTGCACCAATATTCACTCTCACATTGATATATCCTACTATTAACAGTCTTTTGTTGTTAGATTCACATGCGCTTGTTCCTAATTACCGAATAAAGCATGTCCTCTGTGAAAAAGGCCTGGCTTCAACCTTACATAACCGTACAGACAATAGGCTCTACTCTATTTTTGGTAACAACATAAATCCTATAAGGGCTAAACTTGCCAAATTTTAAAATAAAAAATAAAATACATGAATGAAAAAAATAGGAAATTACAGAGCAATACACTGGCTCCTCCATTAAAAACTGTTTGCTGTTTCAGGCTCTCTAATGTCTTTGGGCAGGGTGTTTCATATTTTATGGGTAGAACAGATAACAGTGGAGTTTGGGACATGCTTGCAGTAAGATACCCAAGGACACCGCACAAATATGATTAAAAAAATAAGACTTTATCAGTATGACTACATTAATTCAAAAGACACAAGGGCAACGGTGCAGGACTAACACAAAAGTGTGAAATTTGTGTTCGGTGTCATCTGCAATAGTTTATTAAGCTACTTGAATGCTGCATGAAAGTACAGCCCAGTATTTATTGAGCGCATGTCACGGTCTTCATTCCTGAGTGGATTAAACTGTTTCCTGTAGCCTGTGATTTATGAGTCTGCAGTGTTGAGATTTACAAGTACATCACTGCTACTTAAAGCCTTCAACTCCACCGGATCAGCTTCTCATTCTGACTGTGTATGAGTACCATCTGGTGGCAGCTGTTTGTTATTGCTACTACTGGATATTTCACTGTATTTCCAAGGCTGTTACATTGAAAACGAATGGAGGTTAAACTAAATTCATCAAGGAAAAGCACTTAGCTTGCACTTCTCAGGCACACTTTATTTACAGTAGGTCTATGGTGAACATTTCACATATGTTATATAATATTTAGCTGCTCATTAAAAAGATGCCAGCTTACATGACTTATTTTTCATATACAGGGAAGAAAAAAAATCTATAATGTTAGCAGAAAATATGTGTTCTGTTTGCTGCCTTTTACCATCTTTCCTGAATATCTTTTCTGTTTGTTTCTTTTTTTTTTCTAAAAAGGGTTCAATTCCCAAATAGTACACCGATTTTAATATTATGATACTTTGTGCCTTATTTTGTGGCCTATTTGTCCTTTTCTTAGTTTACTTTTAGGCATATATTCATGCTTAATTTTGGAACTAGATAAAGTAATCAAACAACAATATGAAACAGTGAACTTGTACTGTATTCTGTGAAGCATGGTAATAGTAATTTAGTTATGCTATTGTTCTCCTATAACTATTATACTGTTCTTGTCATTTAACTACAATATGAAATGCTATGTCTTGGCTTAATGTCTGAATTGCCCTGTGCTTTTTGAGTGTCTTTCCAGTTGTGTCACAAGCCATCTGGCCTGACTCCAAAACAGACTCTGTATCCACTGGTCTTTGCCCTTGACCATGACTTGCACTTCTGTCAGCAAAAAAAAAAAAACAACATTTGGGTTTCAGCCAATGCTGCTGTGTCCATCTCTGAAATAAGAAGAGAGTCCTTGCAGTAGAAGGACATGTCTTTCTCATCACCTTAACGTTATAAGTTTCTATAAAAATCTAAATCTGGACAGGAAAAACATAAGATGATGCTTCACATGTATACTGCTGATAGACGCACATCACTTTTTAAGGAGATTCACAAAACATTGCAGCCTCTAGTGGACTTAACATCGATTTGACATTTTTCAGTTGCACGAGCTGCAGTTTTATAATGTTCAACTCCTTATCTTTCACTTTTCTTGCATATAGCACCAGAAAAAACTGCTTTGTGCCAACATCTTTACATTTATCACCACCCCCTTTAACTCTTTTACTTCTGTTGCTGTCACTGGAACACAATTCAACGCACTTACACTCTTTAAACTGTAGGTGTCAGTAAAGCTTCAACAAATGAATCCACTCACAGGAAAATGTTTTCATATGCCCGAGTTTATACTATTTAATAGAATTTATGCAATCACCAAAAGCAATATAATAAGACCCGCTTTATTGTGACAAAAAAACCCAAAACACTGCTTTTGTTTTATTTTGTTCTGTTCTTCCTCTCAATTGCTGAGAAGTGTTTCTATATGTTTCTATATATAAATATTGTGTGTAAGTGTTCTATGTTGTGCACAGTCATTACATTTGTGGCCAAATCATTTCAGTTACAGTGACTTTTATTATGAATAATGCAAAGAGGAATCAAAGGAGAAGATTACAACAAAATAATCAAATAACTAAGGATGAAAAAAACCATGCAATTTAAGCATAACAATTAGCTATGCTGCTGGCAGTAATAAGCATTGCTCAGCAGGGTACAAGTTTAATACGGCTCTATATAAGGGCACCAATGCAGATATAGTTCTAACAAATAGAAGCCTTTGAGTTTGCTCAGCAGTTTAGCTGCTGCAGTACCCTAGGACAATAGGGGGGTATACTTCTCTTCTAGGGTATTTAATGGTTAAACATAGCAAAAGGGCAGAACTCATGTAGTGTACCGCCTTGAATGCCCCTGTGGGTGTTTTTATGTTGGTCTAACTAAAAGGAGGCTTAGAGATAGAGTGGCTGAACATAGGTATGCCATTCGGTCTAGGAATCTCAATTACCCTATGGCTAACCATTTTGTGGAGACTCATAATGGAAATCACTCGACTCTCTGAAGGTTTCTGGCACTGAAGCCATTACAATGGATGCCAGGGTTGGGGACAGGATCCGACGCCTCAGACAAAGAGAAGCCTATTGGATTTATGTTCTCAAGGCCACAGAACACCCGGGCCTGAATGAAGATTTCGATTTATCATGTTATTTATGAGTTCAAAACAATTTCTTTAAATTTAGAACTTTAATATATATA
>JAPQRQ010000005.1:6375070-6387383 GCA_037367365.1 Apogon talboti | reverse complement strand
TCTATCTATCTATCTATCTATCTATCTATCTATCTATCTATCTATCTATCTATCTATCTATCTATCTATCTATACATTTGTAAATATACAAGACTAATCTTTCCTATCAGTAAATGGATTTTTTTCTTTGTAACTCAAACCCAGTTCTTGAGCATAATTTTAGCACACTGCCTGAACTCTCTTACAACACTTACACATTGACATCAGTTAAACCACACCATCACACACAGTTTTCTCCTACAGAAAACCCGATAATCCCTAAAGAGACAACTACCCACAGACACTGTCAGCTGCAGTAAACTGAAGTTGACGGGACAAACATGACAAACTCCTCTCGTTACAACATTTTGCGTCAAAATTCAGCAGATACTGACAGCTGTGTAGTCGTTCCATCTCATACTAATAACTTCAGTGTCCTGTGACTATAAGAGATGGAAGGACCACGGACCTGTGTTATCCGTGGTATCTAACGCGGAATTGCCGGTAGCTGTCCTTGGTGCTGAAACTACAACGCCGACTCACGGGCGGGTGTTTCATGTTTTACCGAATTAGTAAAGTATTCAGATTATATTGTAATAAGGAAGGTCTGTTCTGATCTAAAGGGAATATTTAATTTCGTAATTTCATATCTTTAAAGCGGATTTAAATCGGACATCCACGGAGCTGCCTCTGCCCACGTGGTTGAGACGGAACGGGACCCCGGACCATTCGCAGACAGCCTGGGGGGGATGCGCCCTCCCCTCCCTCCATCAATGGACGAAACAAAACTGCCGGACTTGCCTTGTTAGCGACAGAGCCTCAGATATATAAGGAGCAGACGAGGGAGGTCTCAGTCGCTGTGAGAGCCATACACCCCTCACCTGCACACACACACATAACACACATACACCCACATACACCTACACAGTCGCCTCCACCTCCTGCTCCGTTCCCTTCATTCCTGCGCACACATCCCCTACGGTAGTCTGACCGGATGAGTTACCCGGTGGACACGATAGGGAGCCCCTTCAGGAGAGTTATGGATACTAGGACGACCGGCTACGGCTACAGCCGCTCCAGCGGCACCCCATCCAGCGGATTTCGTTCCCAGTCCTGGTCCCGGGCAAGTCCCGGTTCCACCATGACTACATCTTACAAGAGGAGCGTGAACATGCCGGTGTCCCGGGCGTACAGCTCAACGGTGCTCAGCTCCGCCGACAGCGTTGATTATAACCAAACCCCCATCCTGAACGGAGACTACAAGAGATCTAATGAGAAAGAGCAACTTCAAGGGCTCAATGACCGGTTTGCTGTTTACATTGACAAGGTGCACTACCTGGAGCAGCAGAACAAGCAGATCGAGGCGGAGATCCAGGCACTGCGGCAGAAACAGGTGTCGCGCTCCCAGCTGGGCGACCTGTATGACCAGGAGCTGCAGGAGCTGCGCTCTATGCTGGAGCAGATCCACCATGACAAGGCGCAAATTCAGCTCGACACCGACCACATCGAGGAGGACATCCAGCGGCTCAGGGACCGCTTCGACGAAGAAGCCCGCATCCGGGAGGAAACCGAGGCAATAATCCGTGTCCTGAAGAAGGACATGAGCGACTCAGAGTTGGTAAAGTCTGAGTTGGATAAGAAAGTTCAGTCTCTGCAGGATGAGATCGCCTTTATCCGCAACAACCACGAAGAAGAGGTTAGCGACCTCATCGCTCAGATCCAGGCGTCTCAGGTCACCGTGGAGAGGAAAGACCTCCAGAAGGCGGACATCACCGAGGCTCTCCGGGAGATCCGGTGTGAGCTGGAAGGCCACTCCAACCAGAACCTCCAGCAAGTGGAGAACTGGTTCATGTGCCGCTACGCCAAGCTGACGGAGGCTGCGGAGCAGAATAAGGATGCCATTAAGTCCGCCCGTGACGAGATAGCTGACTACCGCCGGCAGCTGCAGTCCAAGACGGTGGAGCTGGAGTCCGTCCGCGGGACCAGAGACTCACTGGAGAGGCAGCTCAACGACATCGAGGACCGCCACAACAGCGACCTGGCCAGTCTGCAGGTACGTCAAAGTGAAACAGCCGCATGTGCATAACAACAAGAAAAACTGGACATGAGTTTATTGCATGTTTTGTGTTTTTCAAATGTTTGTGTGTGTGTGTGTGTGAAATACATGTGTTTGCATGCAGCACTTAAAATAATAATAATCACTTCATTAATTAAACGACGCAGGTGTTTTTAATGACAGAACTGAAAGCGTCCTTATTGCTTGTAACATACATTTGCCTTTTGATTGAGAGCTTCTGTTCATTTTTTGCTGCGAAATATTTGGTGTGTGCGCGTTATTGCGCTTACCAGTACTCAGCACCGACTTTTACACACAAGAATGACACGTACGTGTGAGGAAATAGTTAATGGAAGACACTGCAGTAGTCTCTCTCTCTCTCTCTCTCTCTCTCGCTCTGCTGAGTCAGAGGCATGGGTCGATGCCTTCATTGCCTCTGTCCTTGCATCACACCACTCAGAGTTTGGGGAGTGGGTGGGGGTACATTGAACAAGTGTGGAGGCTGCCCTTGAAAGGCATTCAACATTTTCAGAATACTGTATTGTGTCAGAATCTATTAGAAAAAAAACTCTTTCATCCAGAGATTTTACACAAGTTTAAATTTGGAATTAGACAAAAAAAAAAATAGCTGAGAAGTGGTGCATTTTATGACACTGATGTTAATCATTAAATACTTTCTGTATAACTGACTGGATACAACAACAAATTCAGCAGAAATGTGGAACACAAGCACAATTACTTCACAGCCTGAGCCTGTTCAGTGATTCTGAAAAACATGTAACTGTGAAACCAGACTTGAAAACAGTCCTTGAATCCTTACCAACCCATGGACTGTGCCTGCTTTGTATACCCACAGGAGACAATTCACCAGCTGGACAATGAGCTCAAAAGCACCAAGTGGGAGATGGCACGTCACCTGCGCGAGTACCAGGACCTGCTCAATGTCAAGATGGCCTTGGATATTGAAATTGCTGCATATAGGTAAACTATGAACTATGCAGCTGCAATAGTAAAGTATTTATGTATTTATTTATGCTTACAATTCATTCATATTATAAGACAATTCATATTACATTGTTAGCCAAAAGGATATATGACATTTTCAAGCATCTTTATTACAACCTTTTTGACTCCTATGTCTTTTTCTTTTTTTGAAACAGTTTGAGATAAAGAATTAAAAAAAATTCTCATCTACAGGAAACTCCTAGAGGGAGAAGAGACCCACTTCAGCACTTTCCCTTATCGCCATGCTGTCTCCTCCAAAATTTCCAAGCCTAAAGATGCTCCAAAGCTTAAAGTGCAGCACAAGTTTGTGGAGGAAATCATTGAGGAGACAAGGGTAGAAGATGACAAGGCTGACATTGATGAGGCTCTGGCAGAAATAGCACAAGAGCTGTCATCCACTCAAGAAGAGGGAGGCGAAGAGGGAGAAGAGGAGGGTGAGGAGGGAGGAGAAGAAGAGGAAGGAGAGGGTGAAGGTCAGGATGAAGGTGAAGAGGAGGAGGAGGAAGAAGCTGTAAGCGCCACTGAAGCCAAAGTTAGCTCTAGTGCTCCCAGTAAAGAGGAAGAAGAGGAGGATGGAAAAGAAGGTGATGAGGAAGAAGAGGGAGAAGGAGAAGCTGGAGAGGAGGAAGAGAAGGAAGAGGAGGGTGAGGGAGAAGGAGAAGATGAGGGAGGAAAGGGGGACGATGAAGAGGGAGGTGAAGAGGGAGAAGGTGAGGAGGGAGGTGAGGAAGAGGAAGTCGAGGAAACAGTCTTGTGCTCCAAAGCTCCAGAGTCTAAAGCCTCTCCTGCCAAAGAAAAAGCAGGAGACAAAGAGGGCAGTGGAGGAGAGGAGGAAGCAGAGGAGGGTGGTGCCGAAGAGGAGGGTGATGAGAAGGATGAAGATGCAGGCAGTGACAAGGGATCCAAAAGCGGAGATGAGAAAGAGGAGAAAGAAGATGTAGACAAAGGCAAAAAGGAAGACAGTGAAAAAGATGAGAAGAAGGGAAAAGATGAAAAAGCAGAGGAAAAATCTGAAAAGGCTGTAGCTAAGACAGAGGCTGTGAAAACAGAAGCTGCTAAACCTGAGGCTAAGAAGGAAGAGGCTGCCAAGAAGTCAGAATCCCCAAAGGCTGGCTCTCCGAAGTCTGAGTCACCTAAGCCCGAGTCTCCCAAATCTGAATCCCCAAAGCTTGGATCTCCTAAGTCTGAATCTCCCAAGGAAGGCTCCCCCAAATCTGGCTCCCCAAAGCCAAGCTCCCCTAAAGCTGAGTCCCCTAAGAAGGAGACCGCCAAACCCGCAAAGGAAGAGAAATCAGAGAAAACAGAAGACAAGAAGGTAGAAAAGAAAGATGTCGCAATGAACGGCGACATAGACAAGAGCAGCCCGGATGAGAAAGACAAAAAAGACGAGGGTGACGTGATCGCCAACGGTGTCGACGAGAGCCCGGTCAAGGAAGACGGCAGCCAGAAAGTGGTGATCACCAAAACTGTGGAGACAATCACCACTGGAGAAGACGGATCCAAGCATGTCACCAAATCAGTCACTGTGACGGAGACGGTGAAGGAGGTGGAGGTGGAGGAGGTGCAGCAGGAGAAGCTGGTCTCCACCAAGAAGACAGAGAAGCACTCCACCCAGGCCGTCAAGCAGGTGACGGAGGCCGAGTGAGCAGACGAAGAGGATGAGGAGGAGGAAGAGGAAGAGGAGGGGGGAAGATGGAGGGACCAGAGAAGAACACACAAAGACAAGCAATCAACCCCAGAACTAACATAACAAAGAAACTCATACAGCTAGAGCGATGTATTAAAGATAACCACTCTCAAACATATGAAACAGATCATAGAGAGAAGCCAAAACCTAAATGCTAAAAACTTCAAAAATGCATGTTGAGTGAAAGCTTTAAATGGGCTTCGCTGCAGATGCGGCCAGGAGCAAGCGACTGAGACATTTTATTCTATTTTTTCTTTCTTTCTGCAGTTCATGGGTGAGCTCAATGGGGGGGAGGGCGGGGGGGGTTTCTGCATGCTAGCTCAGGGGAGGGGATTCATGTCCTCTCTTATGTGTATGTACGGTAGAACTACACTGTAAAAAGAGTAAATATGTAAAAGGAATAAATGCACTGTGGGTGGGAGCGTGAGAGATATATTATTAGAGGTTTTTTGACTTTAAGTAAAGGGGAGGGGGGGATGCCAGGTGGGAGGGTCTGCTGCACAGACACATGTTCTGCTGAAGAAGCCTTAAATGACATGTGAAGATATCAACTGAGCCAAAAAGAAACAAACAACAAGTACACAAAACACAGTGAAGAAAGACCAGGGTAGTGATATGATGAACACATGACCATATACATCCAGTACCTGAAGCAGTTAAAGCTTAATGAACCTGAAAACTACTAGCCTTAAACATGCTTTCTATCAGTGTCTGTTATGTTTACCTGAGTGCAACTGAAAATACTTAACTGTAAATGCGCAGATAAATGCATTCTTGTATGCATAGGATGGACTTGAATTTAAATACAGAAATAAATGAGGTGCTACTGTTTGCAATCCCATGACTTTACTCATCATGAACGGTTTCCCAGCAGCATTTGCTCAATAAATGTCATAATGAAGTCAAATAGTGTTCTGTTGTCTGTTTTATACTGTGTGATTCTGTCATGTTATGTTTTACAGATATCCCCCATTACAACCATCTTCAGATGCTGTAAATAAATGTATAAGTCAGAAGTAGAGGCTTGTAATGAAAGACTGTGGAATTATGGGTCTTGTATCCCTATTTGCACAGGTTTTAACACTTTAATGCCCAATTGTAATAGTGTATACTCACTGAAGGTAATGCTACCTAAATATTAAAAGAAATACATGAAGATGAGTTATATTTACTCAGAATTGTAATCATAAATAAAACTCACTAAAAGTTATTGAAAGTACATTGCAATAAAAAGGTCTTTGGCAAGGAAACTTTCAAATTTAAGAAAATAATAATACCAATAATAATGACAAAGATAATAATAATAACGATAATAATAATAATAATAATAATAATAATAATAATAATAATAATAGTAATAATAAAATCTATTGGCACCATGTATCACATCATCTGTAAACCTAGTGAAAAGATGTATGCTTAATATGAAGGAAAAAGTCAATAAAAGTACCATATAGAATCACAATAAATATTATCAGTAACAGCTAAAATTATATAAATAATGTTACTTATAAAAACTGAAAAAAATGAAAAAAGCTTTCAAAAAGTCTCATCATTTCAACCTGTTTTATGATTTATTTGTTGTAGATGCCAAAAGTGTGATAATGTTTGACTGATGACTCCAGTATATTTGCTAATGTTCCACTGAAACCTCTCAGATTTACATTTTGTTTGATGTGTGGGTGAGAAGGCTCGCCAAGAGTCATTGCCAAGAGCTGTGGGCTCTATAGGCAATGAGAATTTCTGTTGCTGAAAGTCCGTCCTGGTAAATGTTTACTGAAGCGGGGCAGAGGCCTGAGTACAGCTGGCAGTTAAATCAAAGACAGAGATGATAAAGTACATTAGACAAGACAGATCGTAGATGTCTGACTTTTCAAATAAGACGTAATTATATCAATGCCAGAGCAGCATTTTTTTTCCCCCAGTTGAAAAATAATTCAATAAACAACACACAGGTTATGACTCACTGATATAAATGAGATTCAGACTGAGGCACATTCATATTTCATATCCCTGGAAGAAAACTCCACATTTTTGTATTCATTAATATGTTTCTTTTATAGTTGTTTGTCAAGACACAACTTGTAAGCACAGCAGTTCCATTGTTTAAATGCAGAGGCTCTGCTTTGGAAACAATAAAGTTCACCTTTTTTCATTTGACCAGTGGCCAAAAGCATCTACTGATCTAAAACCATTAATCCTATCCATACATGTAAATAATTCCGGTAAAATACAGTTTCTCAGCTTGTCAGCACCATCAGATATGACCCATCTGGACGTTCAGAGGCTCCATAATGAACACAGAAACACTGTCATCTTCTACAACATTGACTCATCAGTAAAACCCATAAAGTTTGACAAGAAGTGGTGGTTTTAGATGCTTATTTTTATGTTCAATTAATAATATATTTGACTGAAAAGGGCACCTTTTCTTCAGTTTTACGCTCTTTTCTGATTAATTAGTTAGTTTAGTATATTTTGCTCATATATGCATTTCAAAACACAGAAGAGGAGTGAAATATGACAATTTGACTGAAAAAGGCTCAGGCAGAACAAAGCTTATTAATGCCCACCTACTTTACTGCGTAAGCTACACAATACATGGTGTCAAGTAGTATTAATAACCTTTGAATTTACTAATATTTTATGAACATCTACGTGTTCAGTAAATTAAATGTAGAAAAATACCTGATTTATGCTGAAAACTGCAGAGAATAGAATAATAAATAGTGATAAATCACCTAGGAATTGTTAAATGTAGAGGAAAATTCATATGGAAAGTCCCCACAAACATAGTTCTATGTCTGTAAGTAAGTGTTAAAGAACCTGCTGAAAGGTGGTCAAACACACCCACCTGATCATTGAAAGTCACTGTTTCCAACTTGTCACACCCATTCAGTCTATTACTGTCAGAATATATAGCAGTAATAAACAGTTTAAAGCTTGGCTGTGTTCCTGAGCAGATTCCCATGGAAATAAGTAAATCAACATAAGTGCTGGTGTACTGTGAAGCAAGAGTAATATGAATTTTATATATTAAACTAAGGCATAAGGAGCCGAGGTCAGCACATTTACGCAAAGATCTATGTAATATTAAAATATCATATCATTATCCAGGAATCAGGTTGGTGAAGGGGAAGAAAATGAAACTCTGATGAGGTAAACGATATACAATTGGAAAAAAAATGAAAGAAATCATTATATTTTAAAGACTGAAAACATGTGGAATGAGTGTGATAAAGAAGAAGACAGATGGTTAACAGGTCATTATAGCTGAACTGTTTGCTTTCTTGAACGACGAGTAACATAAAGCAATACTGGTGGAGAGCATCAGCATCAATGTGATAATCCACCTAATATATGACAGCAAATGGTATATTATTATTATTGTCCTGTTTTTTTTTTTTTAGATTATTTGAGATGTGAAAACAGAACATATTCATGATTTTGACCAGTTTTCTGCAAATAACTGCTCTGATTATTCGCTCTGATTTTGACAGCAGTCTATGGAACGGTCATTATATACAAACTCATATGTCTATAAATGCCAGAGTTGGAACCCAGTATTACAAACAACTTATGCACAGGTAAATACTAGATGCATACTGTCTTTAACATTAGCAGGCATTCACATAGACTTACTGGGATTATAGCTATAGAACATTGTGTTTAGGTGTTAAAAAAATCAAAGTTGGTGACAGACATTACTTTTATAAGTGTTTATTTAACCACCAAAACACACACATACATTCAGCCTTTAATGTTACATTCAGCAGGCCAACACCGCCGTGGACTTATCTGGATATTGGCAAGCAGATAACCTTGATTTGTTGCTGTAAATGGCTATTGAACTGTTTTGTTGGAGCACCGTGTTAACAAGCAGACTTGAGAGCCTAGTGGAGGAGCCTCTACTGGAAATTGAGTTGAGGATTGTATGTGGACACTGGAACTTGCTGAGGCTTGTTGCTTACTTCTTACCCTTTGTGTCATCTTTGCTCTTTACTCCGGCAGCTGCGGGTTTGTCTGCTTTTTCATCAGATTTCTCCTTTTTGGCTTCAGTTTTGTCGTCTTTTTTGGGAGCAGCTTTTTCCTCTTTGTCATCAGTTTTGTCCTCCTTCTTGGCATCAGCTTTGTCTTCTTTCTCCTCAGCCTTTTTCGGTTCTTCCTCCTTTTCTTCTTTTGTGTCGGCCTCACCTCCTTGTGCTTTTTCGTCTTCTTGTGCTTCTTCTTTCACTTCGGCCTCCTCTTCCTCACCTTTGTCATCTTTCTCTCCTTCGTCTTCTGCTGTTTCTGCTCCTTCCTCCTTTTGCTCTTCCTCATCACCACCTGTATCAAAAGACAAAAATATTAATATCAAAAGCTTATAATTTCACCATGACCTCTGACCTCTACTTTTAACATATTAAGTTGTGCTAACCCTCCTCTTCCTCCTTAGTTTCTTCATCTCCTTCTTTAGCCTCCTTTTCATCTTCTTTCTCTCCTTCCTCCTCTCCTCCTTCTTCACCCTCTTTCTCCTCCTCTTCCTCCTGTCCTTCTTCTGCTTCTTCCTCTCCTCCCTCTTCCTTCTCCTCCTCCTCCTCCTCCTTCACCTCCTCCTCCTCCTCTTCCTCTTCAGCAGGTGGGCTGGCCTCTGCTTGCTGGGCTTGGCTGGCAGAGATGATCCCTTCGGTGGTGCTGACGCTGGAGCTGAGCAAGCGTGATGTCACCAGGTAGGAGGTGCCGGAGCTCAGGCTGGAGAAGACGGGTCGGCTGAAGGATGGCGCTGACAAACTGTGGCCGTACAGAGACGACACTCCTCCGGCCACGCCTACGTTGAAACGAGACTCCTCCCCTTCCAGGAGCTTCCTGTAGAGGTCAGAGGAAGGAAGGACATCAGTAGATATGCTCTCTGTTCAGGCAAAATCATTATTTAACTGTGACACAAACATATTTTTAACAGATTAATACCAACTGTGAACCTGATGATTCTTCTTCACATTTGTCAGCAAAAGACTTCTCATAGTTTTCAGTTCAATTTAATCTAATTTGGAAAGAATGATTTAAAACAAATGACATCAATCACAGATTTTCATTTAACTTGATAGATGAGTGTTTTTAATGTTCTGATTGGAAAGAAAATAACAGCTAAACTTACAAAAGTTATGTTCTTTTTCCTCGTACTATCTCTATTTATTCCTGTTTGAGTAACTACATACTTCTGTATTATTTAACTTAATAAGAATCATGTTACAAAATCAGGTCATGAACATCATCATGAGCTTCAGACTTTCCTTTGACAAACACAGAGACGTGTATATTCATGTCACAATCACAACAGTTATTTGTGATTCTTCTGTTACTGTCTTTCACCTGTATGCAGCAATCTCGATATCCAGAGCCATTTTGACATTCAGAAGGTCTTGGTATTCCTTAAGGTAGCGAGCCATTTCCTGTTTGGTGCCTCTCAGCTCATTCTCCAGCTCTGCTATGGTGTCCTTAAATAGAAGACAAAGTTAACGTCCTTATTACTGTAACATGTAACATGATAGGTGTTTATGTGAAATATAAGCTAAATATGCCTTGCAATGCAGTGCATACTGTATCACATTCCAATAAAATACATTTAACACTTACGTGCATCGCTGCTATTTCAGCACTCTGCTTCTCCTCCATATCATGTAGCTGTTTCTCCAGGGATTCGTTGAAGCCCCTGCATGCATCGATCTCCAGCAGTCGGGCCTGCAGCTGGCGTCTGTACTCTCCTGCTTCATCTTTGGAGCTCTTCACGGCGTCAGTGTGCTGGGCGACAGTTTCGGTCAGAGACCCCACCTTCCCTCTGAACCACTCCTCCGCCGCCTGCATGTTCCTCGCTGCCAGCCTCTCATATTGGGCCCTTATGTCCCTGAGGGCCCCAGACAGGTCAGGAGTGGCGGCCTCGGATTCCACTGCCACCTGGACTCCCAGATGGACTTGGGCCTGGAGCTCGGCCAGCTCTCCTTCATGAATCCTCTTGAGGAAGGCCAACTCTTCCAGCAGAGACTCAACACTCTTTTCCAGCTCGGCTTTGGCCAAGGCAGCCTGGTCAGCCTCACGGCGGGCCTCCATCAGCCTGCCCTCAGCTTCTTCACGAGCCAGCACTTCCTCCTCATATCGACCTTGCAGGGCACTGAGGGTCTGCTCCAGTCGCTCTCTCTGGCTGAGCACAGCCTGCTGTTCTGCCCTGGCTTCATCTACAGCGGCTCTCAAGGACCGGGCCTCTTGCTCATACAGTGCTCTCAGGCGGGACGGTTCGGAGTGCCTCTGCCTCAGCAGCAGCAGCTCTGCCTCCAAAGCACGATTCTGCTGCTCCAGTTCACGCACTCTCTCAATGAAGCCGGCAAAGCGGTCGTTGAGGTCCTGCAGCTGGGAGCGCTCCTGGGTGCGTACGGTGCGGAACTCTGAGCTGATCTGGGCTGCCTGGCTGAGCTCCAGCTCCAACGAAGAGACTGGTGGTGAGGAGGAGGAGAGTAGCACCCGGCTGGGAGAAGAGTACTGCAGGCGGGAAGAGGACAACGGGGAGGCGTGGGAAGAGTAGACGGAGTGGGTCCTCCCTCTGGTCACCACCACACGAGGGGGAGCTTCCACATACCACCGTCGGTATGAAGAGGTGGAATAGTAGGGGTCATATCCGATGCTACTCATGGCTGAGTGTTGGGAGGACAGGCTGCTCTCCCTCTCCTCTTATTGTGTGTGTGTGTATGTGTGTGTGGAGGTGTGTGCAGGGCTCAGGTTTAAGCCTCGACTGCTCACTGCTGCAGCAAAGTGCGCTTTTATAGGAGGACAGTGAGCTCTGACGCAAGCGCTTTCCCCAAACTCTGACAATGCAGGCTTGATAGTCTTACACTGCAATGGCAAAAAGAGAGACAGAGACAGGAACCCTGGGAATTAGCGAGGGTGGAGTGGGAGAAAACAGTGAGGGTTAAAGACAGATTGACAAAACAGCAGGTGAGAAAAGGTGACAAAATGACCCATGACGAGGCTGGACTTTCCTGTTTGTTTAGTTACAAAGTTTACATGAACATCAACATCCAGGAAAGACAGTTTCTTAATAAATTTTACTATGAAAACATCACAGTTTACCACAGTGCATCAAAAAAACAGATGAGCAGATGCAAAGACAGAAATCTCTGGTGCCACTGGCATGACACTAGGATTCTGACCATAACAAGTAGTAAACAGAGCAGTGACACACAGAAGGCAAACGTAGCATTATATACATGTAGTGCTTCAAACATATTTGAATGTAAGTCGTGTTTTCCTGACTGCAGGAGAAAGGGAAGGAGGGGGGATGTCCTGATTCCACAGCAGTGACACAGCATCTCTCCTAGTGGTGGAAAACAGAACAACAGCCACAACCTCAAAATACCTGCATTGATACATACCTTAATACTGGGTGGGACATGAGATCATGGTTATGTGTCATGTGAGGCTATGGCAAAGCCTCACATGTCAGGTTAAAAATACAATTAATGGAGATCAAAAAGTATTGATGGCGGCACGGTGGTGCAGTGGGTAACACTCGTGCCTCACAGCAAGAAGGTCCTGGGTTCGATCCCAACACCAGTCGG
>JAPQRQ010000005.1:6363259-6374031 GCA_037367365.1 Apogon talboti | reverse complement strand
GTGAGAGTGTTGTTTGTCTCTGTGTCAGCCCTGAGATGAACTGGCGACTTGTCCAGGGTGTACCCCGCCTTCGCCCTGGCTGGGATAGGCTCCAAGCGACCCCCGCAACCTTAGTGAGGATTAAGCGGGTTCAGATGATGAATGAATGAATGAATGAAAAAGGTATTGAAAGGGAATAGTTTTGTGCAGAATTAACTGACTTCACCAGGACAGGTCTGTTTGCATTTCTTCTTATTTAGTAAAAACATGTCAAAACTGCCTGACCTATTATGTCTGAATGATGATGTAAAGGTTCATAAGTTAAATATGAAGAGTGGATGCCAAATTAATGAAAGCCAACATCTATTTACTTGGATTCACTGGATAATAAGCATTTTTACATTTTCCAAGTGGAGTTGTACTGTATTTGGTTGCTAATAGACGACTTTAAACATGACTTGTATCAAGTATCAGGACATCGCTCCAGCCGTTTCCACGGTTGCTGTATGTAGTTTTGTTCTGGTCAACCACCCACCATACTCACCTGATGTGGCTTTGACTTTTATTCGTTTTATAACATGAAAAAAATTAATTATTTGGCAGGAAAGAAGAATACTAAAGAAATGACAAGGTTATATCTGCCTGTGAGTAGTTTTTTTTCTAGCCTTTTGAGATGAAAGCTTGTATATCAAAAGGATTCAAGGGCTGCAGTGCGGCTGGAATAACTGCGTGGACCTCGAATGTGAATATGTTGAAAAATAACTTATACAAGGCCTCGTACCGCAAAGACATGAAGAGCCAGCACACAAATATCTCAGCCTACCCTATACACTGTATATTATTTTATGTTTCATTTGTTTCACAGAGTAAATGAAAAAAAGAATTACTGTAGGAGCTTCTTCTTTGTCTTTATCTTTTGTCAGGTTGTACCTTTAAAGACGAACAGTTCCTCTTGTGTGTGGCACAGATAATATAACAGATCAATAACACCCATTTGCTGACATGCACTTCCTTTTCCTCTGTGAATGGTGTATGAGTATTTTTTTTTTTTTAGCAGATCAGTAAAAGATGATGGTTGGAAGCATCCTGCAGCTGATAGGAGACTTAAGCCCATGCACAGAACAAATGTATTGCAGTGGGTTGCGGCATTATCTGTATTTGTGTATGCGTATGGAGCACTAAGTGTGTGTGTGTGTGTGTGTGTGTGTCTATGTGCATGATCTATAGTGTGTGCTCCAGTAATATGCCTATGCAGCAAAGGCCTACCTACCAGCACCTACCAACAGCACTGTGTGAAAACAGAAGCAGTGGCAGTGGGAGGTGGGGGACTTCATTGAAAGCTGCATGGACTGTGCTGCAGGCTGAGTCATCGTAACAGTTTTGATCACACAAACTCCCCTGTGTACACTTTTTCCCAACCCAACAGCAATCTGACAATCTGCAGCAGGGCGATTCTTTACAGACAAGAGGTTTAACAGGCCAGGGGAAATGAGACAGAGTGACTTGAGCATTAACTTGTCTTCCCACACAAATGAAATCACTTGCCACATGTTCTGTCTGTGACGCCGACTGTTGCAAAGGCTTAGTTTGGACATTAAAATGGTTATTGATAAAGTACCTATTAAGTCACTGTCACTTTTAAGCTGATGAGAGCTTATAGTACCGTTTCAAAGACATGAGGTGGGGGTTAAATGGTTAATAATCTGTGACTGGGATAGTTTACGTGTGATTTTACTCATTATTGAGACTTTAACCCCTTCTTATGTAACTTCATTTACAATTATAGAAAATAAACTGTGTTGTTACTGTGACGTCGATCCTAAATTAAGTGATTAAGTGGAGGCATAATTTGCATAATTGTCACAAAACTGTACCCACTTGTAAATAACATGCACTGTGTTTTTTTTTGTTTTGTTTTTCTTTGTTACGTCTTGTTTGTTTTTGTTTTTATTGTATTGTTTTATAATATGGTGTTTTGGAAAGGCCCAACCAGGGACAGGAGTTGTAAATTAGCACTAGCTATAAACTTATATGCATCACATCAGCTGCAATTTTGTAACTATGTCTGACTTCATTGTCCCTGTCAAATAAATAAATAAATAAATAAATAAATAGTAATTAAACAACTTTTCCAATCTCAGGTGTGTAGATTATTTTACTGATGTTCCTATTGATCAGTTCCCCCAGTTAATGATCCAAACAAAACAAAAATGATCCAAAAATCACTAGAATGTCATGAAATTAATAATGATGTCATAGAAATATGGCTTTGAAACTGATCCATGAACCAGGTAACATATGTACATTCACAGTGTTGAGAACAGCACCTCATTACAAAAACAGTGGAATATTGAGGCAAATTTGCAGCAATAGTCTTCAAGGGGTTAGAGGCTAGACATCTGTCTATGCTATATTCATCATAAACTCTTTAACCTTTTCATATTTGGTTGATCATTGTGTTTTTTTTGTCTTGTCACAGAGTGGCAGGACATGATTAGTACACTAATTATGCTGCAAAAAAATCAACTAAAACATTTTACACACCTACAGAGGACGCTATTTTACTCTGTGCAACATGAAAAAAAGACAGCCCATATTAATGAGCCCATGCTCTAGTTTGGCATTAAGCCTGGAGTTCCATTAATATTATATTTTTGGACTATTGTGTTTCTTTTTGTCTCTATATATGGATCATAATGTGATTTGAAGGGACAAGAGACATTGACTTTGTTTGACAGCACAGCTTTGCCATTGTGGCTTGGTTTTCAAGCTTCATCAGCACATTTATCTCTGTCCTGTACACATGATTACATTTCGGTACGGTACAGATTTCACATCAGTGATACTGCAGGATATTTGGCTTCGTTTTCTATTACTCTCCCACAGAATACTGGCCATGTCCCTACTGTACATAGCATATCTCTAACCACTGACCACAGTAAAATTAAAGTATGTTGTATTATGTAAGAGGACAGAATCATGACCTTTTGGTTTGCAGCCAGCGCTATATACTGTGTGCAGCTGGAGGTTGTTGGCACATTATATCAAGAAAATGTACATTATTTGACATTAAATAAGTTGGCATATTAGCATGACTTTTATTACATTGTATTTATACGTTTACAGTGGACAGAACATTTACTGCTGCATGTTAAGAAATAATTTGTGTAAATTATACCAGAGCAACACCTAGAGGTGGAAAGACATAGCAGACTTTAAGGATTCAAGTGACAAGGCTGAAGCTTGACAGTATAAGATATTTTGGATGGGTCTCATACATTTTATTGCGCAAAGAATGTTCCAATTCCCTTTTCATGATATCAATATATTTTTCCCTTAGCTAGTTCTTCATCTATACTAACAGTACTAAGTGTAGTAATTGTACTGAAGGCTATTGTTACTGTACTACATTGTGGCGGCAGCTCTAGCAGTGATCTGGTTGCATCATTTTTACTGCAGAGGAAGTTTATACTGTATGCAGCTGTGTTTTGGTAATAAATAGTAGCTGTTACCAGTGGGTTGTCCTCCACCACAGAGCTACACTCATGGCCAAAAGTTTTGGGAATGACATATGTTTTGTTTTTGCAAAATTTGCTGCCAGTGTTGTCCCCACCCCAAAAAAAATGTTTCTGGTATACACTGAAGAACAATTAGGAGCATTATATAGGTTTCAGATAAATTTTGTGACAAATAAATTACATTTAAGCAAACAATCCATTTGTGTCATTCTCAAAACTTTTGGCCATGAGTGTACAACCGAATACATCTGTGGGCTTCATTATGTTTATTATTCCTCATAATACCTTGCAAAGTTGATTGAACTGTAATGTGCAGTAGTTTGTCTGTATGTGATGAAGCGGTTCATCTCAGAGTGTTCACCTCTCTGCTGCCAACTCTGATCTTTACACTTTTGTTCCACGGATCTCAGTTTAAAAGTCATGTTGCTATTTTGGCCTAATGTCTGACCTTTGGCCTTCCCAGACACCACATGTCCTCCCTACCCAGCAGAGCCCTGGCCCTGTTGGCCGGGCCCATCTGTCCATCAGAGCGTCGACGTGTCTCATAGGTGGAACGTGGAGGGGGTCTGTCTGCTATGCACAGCCACCGTCCACACTGCTATAAAAAGAGTTTGGTATGTTGGCGTAGGCCCACTGTTGGTCAGCCAGTGTGTGAGTGCACAACTCAGAAGGGCTGAGTGTGTTGTAGAGAGTTTAAGGTAAACTCAGGAGAAACACTGCAATCATGACTGCTGTTCATCGTTTGGTTATCGTTCGCCACGGTGAGAGCGCATGGAACCAGGAGAACCGCTTCTGCGGCTGGTTCGATGCTGACCTCAGTGAGAAGGGTATGGAGGAGGCCAAGCGTGGAGCCCTGGCCATCAAAGAGGCAGGCTTCAAGTTTGACGTTTGCTACACCTCCGTGCTTAAACGTGCTGTCAAAACCCTGTGGACCATCATGGAGGGGACCGACCAGATGTGGCTGCCTGTGATTCGTAGCTGGCGTCTGAACGAGCGCCACTACGGAGGCCTCACTGGCCTCAACAAGGCCGAGACGGCTGAGAAGCACGGTGAGGAGCAGGTGAAGATCTGGCGCCGTTCCTTCGACATCCCACCTCCACCCATGGACAAGGACCACCCTTACCACAAAATCATCAGTGAGGTAAGACAAGGACAAGATGAAAAACTGTAGACTGGATTTCTAAAAGTAGATGACATTCATTCTTGTTGCACACTCTCACCCTTACATAACTTCAGTGGGAGTAAACTCTCTTCTATTTTTCGTTCTACCTTCAGTCCCGGCGCTACAAGAACCTGAAGCCTGGCGAGCTGCCCACATGTGAATCACTGAAGGACACCATCGCCCGTGCCCTGCCTTTCTGGAATGAAGTCATTGCCCCTGAAATCAAAGCCGGGAAAAACGTGATCATCGCTGCCCACGGCAACAGCCTCCGTGGCATTGTCAAGCACTTAGAGGGTGAGCATTACAGTTGTCAGGTGGGCAAAGTTTTACCAAAAAAAAAAAAAAGAAAAAGGCTGAAGTGATGGCAACCTGGTAAATGAACAGCACTAAATGGGACATATTCTAATTTTGGAACAATAATGAATTATACAAAAAGATCTGTCTGTGTATGTGCATACAACAGCAAGACCTAAATAATCACAGTGAGATTCTTTACACACACACACACACACACACACTCACACATACGCACAGTTGTGGATGACAGTGCATAAAAATAGCACTGGGGGACTGTAGAGCTCAGGGACAGGGCAGACAGTCATGAGCTTGGTTTACGTTACAGTCACGACCTTTATGAAGAAAGGTTGTACGTTGTGAAGGAGTGGTGGACGTGGATGAGGGAGTCACACAGCCTGAGTCTAAAGGCCAGTGGCAAAGGTCATAGTTAGGAAAGGCAGATTTCACAGTTAAGAATGTCTAAAAGTAGTAACCTTATGTCAGTTCAGTAAGTTAATGATGTAACACAGGCAGCGACGGGCAGTGACCACATGTATTAAAGACAAATTAGAAGTACTTGGACTTCTGTACTTCTGTTTTATACATGCTTATTCTGGACAAATATTATAGCTTCCATTCCACCACATTTGTCTGGCAGTTTCAGTCACTTCTAAGATAAAGATTGTTCACAATGAATAAAATAACAAGTTTCTAATGTACAGCACATTTTTCAAGTTTTTCTTAACAATTTTCACTGCTGATAAACAGCTTCACCAAATGAGGTGAAGATTTTTCCCTCTGTCTTAAAAGATTTTATTCCAATAAATATTCTAGTAATTCAACATCGATTAGAGAAAAGGCCATTTAGCAGCGTTGTGCATAATTGTGCATGATTTAGTTTTTATCTCTTTACTCTTTCATTAACCATTTCATGAGTCTTCAGATTTAGACTAAAAATGCTGCTTACACGCTGCTTACACGTCATTTTATATGAGTTAGACTAAATGATTACTTTTACTTTAGCACTTTAACTAACAGGGTTTTCCATGCAGCACTTTTTTTACTTGTATTTATCATATTGTACTGTATTTAGTATTTTTAAAACAATCTTTTTGAGTGAAGGGGCAGAGGACATTATACTATTGGGATATGGTATAAATCCTCTTCAGACCCAGCAATGCATTTTTGTCCTCTGTAAAGGAAAAGAGTTTCACAGGTTTTATGAAAACTGTCCACTGCAAAGGACATTCCATAAAAAAAAGAAAAAAAGAAAAAAAAAAGAATCTTTGCAATCAAGGCAATTATTTAATGTGAAACAGCCAAAACTTATGCTCTTCTGGGTTTCAGGATATATAAGTAAAGTCGAATTGGATTTTATTGATACTTTTACTTTGAACAAATGTAATAATAATTATATATATATTAAAATCCAATCAGATCTAACACTAACACTATTATGGATCACGCGTCCTTCCCATCCAGACAGCTTCCTATGCTATCAGTTACATTTCCCCTGTTCTGTCTGCTGATCCTCATGTTTACTCGTCTGCTCTGTCTCCCCAGGAATGTCTGATGCAGCCATTATGGAGCTGAATCTGCCAACAGGAATCCCCATTGTGTATGAGCTGGACGCAGACCTGAAGCCTGTTAAGCCCATGTCTTTCTTGGGTGACGAGGAAACCGTAAAGAAGGCCATGGAGGCTGTGGCCGCTCAGGGCAAAGCCAAGAAGTAAATGTGCCCAGGAGGAGGCAAAAAAAGGAACTGCTACCCCCTTTATCCTCTACATCAGTCCATCCTCGTACACACCTTCATTCCAAATGGGGGGAAATTTTAATGTTTTGCTTTGGACTTTTACAGCTAACGCGTCAACGTTAGCCTAAAAACACCCACTATCACTGTGGAAAAGCTCAGCCCTTTTAAATTGTGGTCAAGCCCTATTTTAAGGGCCTCACCACCCTGGCACAACCAATAAAGAAGCCATGTTTTTATGTATTCCTGTGTCTGTTTATTTTTCTTTTTATTTCCTACTGTCTTCATATTACAGTGTCATCCTTATCTGTTACCCTGTCGGTTTCCCATTTGGAAATTGGTGGTTTCAGCAAAGTGGAAAGGTGCTGTGAAATCTAATCCAGGATGTGGAGGGGAGGCGGGGGAAACATCGTCTGATGGATAAGTCATGGGGTTCATCCTGGCAGGACTCCCACAGCCATGATGCAGAGGGAGTGTGTGTTGGAGTTCTTTACTATAGTACTATCAGAAATTACCAGGAAACATACATTCACATAGCACACATACAGTAAAGCAGACCTTGTAACACCCTTGATCCATGTCCCTTAGGACCTGCAGAGGGATGACACAGCAAAAATTCCAATAACAAAGTGTTTTTCCAGATATGAGAACAACACCTCCATCTACAGGCCAAGAGGAGTCAGTAAACTGTTGAACAGGCCAGAGATCATTAGCAACAAAACAGGAAAATTCATTTAGAGGGAATCTGATTTACACTCAGGGATAATTCATGCAACACCACACTTTAGTACATGAACATTTGACATCTTTAGCACCATTATCCCTGTCTTAGCACTTAACTGGGATTCTTAGATGAGGCCTTTTGTCATAGATGTTTATGTAAAAAGACAGAAATCAAATCAATCAAAGATCAAAGAAAAATCAAAGAAAAAAAAACCCATTAGAGAAATTGTCGTGGAAAAATCTTTGACTGGGTGATAATAATTGTGTAAATCATCATTTTAATGGTGTCTGATTATCATTTCCACAAACATTTAAAGGGGAAATTATAAAAGAGACAAGTATTGAAATTAGTTACGGAACAGAGTTTTTACATGTATGTAGTGGTATTTTTATATTTTTATTATAATGCTTATATTTTAGGAGGTTCAGTTTGGCTGTGAGTGAACACTGGTCTTCCTGTTGTGCATTAAAACACTTGGGTAGTGTGCATTGATATGGTGTATTATATAATAATTGTGTTCTTGTGGATCTCTCATTGATCCATTTACATATTATAAACTGTCCACCTATTCCATCCTGTGAAAACATTTTGCTCTCCTTTGCCACCACATGCAAATTCTTCTAGATCCGAGTTTATGTGTTGAAACATGCTATATAAATAAAATACTTTTATTGTTTTGGCAGGGGCTTCTCTATGGAATTATGAGTGACTTATTGTATGGATGCAACTTTTACCAGGAGACATTCTGATTTGTTACCCTTCAAGAATATTGTACCTGAGCGTCTCTCAGAAATTTGTTGCACATTTCACCTTGAAAAGTTTGTAAAATTTAGTTCTCCATCATATTTTGGTGCTCCTTGAAGATGGTCTGGTTGTGTATTTTATTTATTTATTTAAATAAGTATTCTGTGCAGAGTGCAGGGTCTCAAACTGTGATCCCCTCAGTAGTGCATGGCTCTGCAACAGATGCACCATTTATGTTATTAGGATGGACTGTGTGTTTTCTGCTGAACATGTCTGCTGTAAAAAGAGACTCTCATCTCAGTCTGGATACATGCTCATATTTAAGGTGAGCAATACTCAACTTTTATTCACACAGCAACCATTATCAGAGTTGTTAGACTTTTCCAATACCACTTCACCATTGATTACTCATATACAGTGCAGCTAAGGGGGGAAATGAGCTGAAACACCACCTCAAAGAGTCAAAGAGCTGGTGACACTGTTCAATACTGAGTGCTGAGAGTTACTGGACTGACTTATTTCCCCTTTAGATACTGCCAAAGGTTTGGTCCACTGTTGCAAACGTTTTTTTTGGGGGTTTTTTTCAGATATAATCAGTAATTTCTGTCAGGATTGATTCCAAACTTCTCTAAACTGCAGCGTGAAACACAAAAACATACTTCAATGTACTTTTACTGCAGTACTGCACAGATTTGAGGTACTTCTACTGCATTACAGACAAATATTGTACTTTTGTATACACTGCATTTGTCTGACTGGTTTAAGCAAAATTATTACTAAGGTCTGTTTTTCTGATCTCATGAAGAGTTAAATTTGTAGAAATACATAATTCTCACAGAATAATGACACTACAATCATATGATGACTTTAAAGAATATAAGCATTGCTGTATTTATAGATTTATGCTAATAAAACCACCCAACAGTATTTACATTCAACATGTAGGGTTTATTTTAGCTTGAGTTTGGTTTTACATTTTACTACCACATAAAAAATACAAATTAAATACAATTAATATTAACACTAATAATTATTTTCTGGGCATTGGGCAATATCACATAATATTATAAAACATGTCATAAAACAAAACACAGCAGGACTGAAGTAAGAAGAAATTAATTCATATATTGCATGATATCATGATGCCACCTACTGGACAAATTGTGGAATGACAAAATACATTAAGTTCATTCAAAAAGACTTAACATACAGTATGACCTGAAAAAATGGGAGCTATTTTGCATTGTTTGCAAATAAGTTAAACCTGATTTTCACTGCCTTTGTTAACTGTACATACAGTATGTCCACATGTAGCCTCAGGCATGTAAAACTCAACAGCATCTTGTCTCTTTCATACAGATAGTGCATCATTATTATGATTATTTGGAAAACAATACTTTCCTCAGGATCACAGGGTGTAGACTGTCACATAAGTCAGTGTTCTCCAGCAGACTCAGGGTTTGATGTTGATCCTGAGGTCAATGCTCAAACAGGCAGTAGCTCAGTTGTGGTTCAGGTCAGAGGTGCTTTGATCTCTGCCAGTTTTAGCAGAGTTGACGCTCTTGAAGGGCTTAAAGAAGCTTGGGAGCGATGCTATCTTGTATGGGTTCTTCTTGTATGCGACTGCTTTATTGCACTCTTCTTTTGACATGTCCACATACTCTGCAGCGCTCATCACATTCTTTTCTATGTTGTTAACCAACTCCCCCTGGTGGAAGAAAAGCACACAGCACCTGTCAGGTTTGAGGACTCATCCCCTTTATATCTGTCGTCATGCAGCTTGTCATGAGGCAGCTGTCATACCTGGATTTCCAGCAGCAAAGCAACATCAGCAAAAATCTCATGGAGCTCTCTGATGCTGAATTCGAGGCTGAGGATATCGTGGTGACGAGACTCAATCTCATTCAGAGCCTGGCTTGAAAGCCGAGCCTCAGATTTGATCTGTGGAGGGAAAGTGCACTGGTTAGTCTGCTCAATAGTAAGTGCATTTATGGGAGATCAATGAGAAGAGAAGTACAGCGAAGTAACTGTTACGGACACACACTCAGGCCCATACATATTTGGACAGTGGCAGATTTTCTAATTTTGCCTCTGTGCACCACCACAATGGATTTGAAATGAAGTAAAAATGTGATTCAAGGGGGTTTAACAATATTTCATGAATCATTTAGGATGTACAACCATTTTAAAACATAATCCCTCCAATTTTAGAAGCTAAAAAGTAACTGGACACTGACTGACAATCGGCTTCATGTCCAGATGTGTCCTGTTCCCACAAATGACAAACATGTCTGGAGTTGATTCAGAAGGTAGACTCTGCATTTGGACATGTTCAGTGGAATTCTCAGTATGATGTCCATGGTGTTTATTGGCAATGTGATGCTGATAGAAGTAACAGGATGAATTCTGAAGTACAGTGGTCCCTTGTTTATCGTGGGGGTTAGGTTCTAAAAATAACCCGCAATAGGCAAAATCTGCGAAGTAGTCAGCTTTATTTTTTACAATTATTCTATATGTTTTAAGGCTGTAAAACCCCTCACCACACAGTTTATACACTTTTCTCAGACAGGCATTAACATTTTCTCACATTTCTCTCTTGTTTAAACACTCTCAAAGTTC
>JAPQRQ010000005.1:6350409-6363159 GCA_037367365.1 Apogon talboti | reverse complement strand
AATGGTCTACAGTCCCTTAGCCAATCAGGACGCAGAACACAATGCACGTTCATACGCTGTAAAAAAAAAAAAAAAAAGCATGCAAAATTGCACTAAAAAAAATCCGCGAAACAGCAAGGCCGCAAAAGGTGAACCACATTATAGTGAGGGACAACTGTATACAGGTCTATCCTCTACACACATTCAGCCAAATGTTGCACAACTGATAGGATGCCCCTTCACATTACAGATGGATGATGACCCAAAACATGCTGTAAAAGTAACCCAACAGCACTTTCAGAGGCTGAGTCAGTCACCTGATCTCACCCCAACAGAGCAGCTTTTTAAGTACTGGAGACTAAACTGAGGGCACAAAGACCTACAAACAAGCTGCAACTGAAGGCGGAAAAGCACCTCCAGAGAGGAAACTCAGGGTTTGGTGATGTCCATGGGATCCAGACTTCAGACAGACACTGACCGTAAAAGATCTTCATCCAAGTACTAAAAGGTACTACTACTACTACTTTCGGCTGCTCCCTTTAGGGGTCGCCAGAGCAAATCATCTGCTTCCATCTGACCCTGCATGTCCTTCACCACATCCATTAATCTCCTCTTCCAAGAATGAAAAACAATACTTATGTTTATAATGATCTTGGTTGGTCAAATTCCTTTTGAGCATGTAAAAATGGAAGGGTTTGGTTGTAATTCCTAAATGGTTAGTGCAATATTTAGGTTAAAGCTCGTGAATTAAACTTGACAGTCTTCTTGGTTGTTTGATTTCCGATCCTGTGTGGTGGTGTACAGGGGCAAAATGACAAACTGTGTCACTTTCCAAATACGCATGGACCTGACAGTACTTCACCGATTAGAACAGATGGTAATTTGGACTAACATCAGATATGAAGATCTCAGGCTTATCACCATTCAGCATGTCCTCCAACTCTTCATCTGTGGTGACTTTATTCACTAAAACAAGAGATAAAAAAGACAGAATCAGAGTACTTGAAATAAACACATCGAACAATAGTATTGTGGATGCCACTGATGACTCGTTGAAGTGTCTCTGAACAATGTTTGACTTTCACCCCAAGTTATATGTAAACACAGTTGGGTGTCAAGTGTTGGGGACAAGAACTATACTTAATGTGTGAGTTTAATTCTTTTATGTTTGTGGTAATATTTAATGTTAGTTTCATCAAAAATTCATTGAGAGTCTTCAAGCGGTCTCATTTATTCTCCAGTTTAATGGATTCACAGTGAAGGTGAAGAACAGTCAGAATGGCATTGTGAAAGTTTGCTCTGAGATAATTGGAATCAAGCAAAAAGACTGCGGCTCTGTTTGGAGAAATGAGAGAGAATAACAGGACTTACCAGCCAATCTGACCCTGTTTTGTCTGGTGAATTCCCCCTAATGTCCCTCAGGCCGCTGTTATAACAAACCACTATTCTAAGGCTTTTATTCCTGCTTTTATCGGGCCACTAAACACAGACAATACACATTTGAAATGACTGTAGACTCTACTGTTCACTTAAGTTAATACACATCAACTATAAAAAAGTGTTGCACTCTATTTACTGCCGATACTGTAGTTGTTCCTCATAATGACCAAAGCATATTGATCTGCTGCCTCTGACATACACAGTAATTATCTGCCTGTGGACTGGCTGTAACAGAACTGTGACTGTTGGGGTTAATCCAGCATCCTGATATGGATATGTGTTATTTGGAGACATGGACATCCAGACAATGTAACTGTAAAATTAGTGATAAGAATATTACCATTAAGTTTAATATCTAAAGGCATTTTAAAGATAGGTGAGGATTCTGTTGTGACATGATACCAAAAAAATCTCAGGAAAAAAGCAGAAAGACCTTAAATTAGCGTGTACAATTGTTTGTTCAGATAACATACAGAGACATGTTGTGTCGTGTTGGTTACTGAGCACTGAGTCAGTAAAACACACTAGAATATGCTAACCTAGACAAAATGAAGTCAAAGTGGGAAAAAACATGAGTAAAAGGAGACATATCACCCAATGTACCAGCTGTGGTTATTATTCAGAGTCATTACCATAGAATCATGTTCACAACAGGGTTTCCTTTTATTAAAATTTTGACATTTACTCTCTGAAATACAATTAATTACTTTAATATGACAAGATCCTGGTGAATTCTATTTGCTTGACATTCAGGAGAGTGAATGTGCTGACTGGTTTCTTTTTGGTAACTCACCAATTTCCAGCTGCCTTTGGATTCGCGCTTTGCATTTCTCTCTGAAGTCGATTTGGGCTCTATAGTAACTCCTCATCACATCCACGAAGCATAGAGTCAGGTGTGAGTGCTGGCGAAACAGGTTTATACCCTCATATTAATATTAATCACACGCATCCCATTTGGAGATTAACGATGCAGTAAACCAACTTCTGAAATAATAGTAGTGTTTTACCTGGTTCTTGTGGATTCGCTGTATTACTGATGCACTTTTGCCATTCTCCTCTAGAAGTAAATTCTTCTGTATCGCTGCAAATATACAATAAACTGAGTTAACATCTGATGACACAGAATAATGTGACAGAAAACAGTATTAGAAATAATATAGATATAGATAGACTCTATTTGGAACATAAGTAGGCAAAAGTAATTCCAGATTTTAAAAGGACACTCAAATATATGGAAATAAATCAACAAAAGAAGAAAACAAATATCACACAAATGTATAACTACTTCATTGTGGCTCTTTAATGATACTTAATGTCCAATAAGGAGTAGGAAGAAGCCAAGCTTATATTGTCCTAACCCAATTTTACATGACTTGGCTAATCAGCTAATGCAGTTGTTCTCAAATGGAGGTACATTGAAATTTTTTTGGAAAATTACATTAAATAAGTCATCATGTACTGAATAAAAACTAAATAAGAATTCATGCTGAAATATAAAAAGCAATATACATTCATATAATAAAGGTGACACTACCGAATTTAGTTCATTTGAATATTTTTATTCTTTATATTATTATTGTCTGTCATCTTGTTTAAGCTTTAGTAATATTTTAAGAACATTTCTATTTTTTATTATTTCTTATTAAACATGAGTGAGTAATTAAGTAATTATTTTTTGTTGATGAAAGGTTCATTTATTAATTAGTGACCATTCAATTTATTTTTCTTATCAATGAAAAAGGGCACTTTTCATTTTATATTTTGCACACAAAATTTGCTTATCAAGATTTGTTATTTTTAATATATAAAAAGTTTAATATATGTTCTTTGTTTACAAAGTTTTGGAAGTAAAAACAGACACCTTTTGGCACAGGAACAAATTTTGCCTCATTTTTTAATCAAAAATGTTGAAGCGAGAGGTGGGGGTACTTGGCTAAAAAAGTATATTTCAGGGGGTACTCCACTGTAAAAAGTTTGAGAACTGAGCCAATGTATACAGTCCATAATAAAGAATAGGTCAGTCATTAAATCACAAAACAAACAAAACAAATAATTATATACCATCAATAACTACTAATGTTGTACTCACATTCAGTGTTACTATTTCTGTGGAAAATAAGGTTGTTTATACATCTCTTTAAATTTTGTGATGTTTTCACTGTTTGATATATAGATCCAATCCATTCAACAAAACCACTCCACAACATGAAATATACATCGTTTTAAGATTTGTTCTAGTGACATGTTTCATATTTAGTTTCTGTCTATAGTCATAACCACCCGCTCTATCTATGAATCATTTGTGTTACTTGGAAGTCATTTATTTCTTGTCTAGTATAATATTATGCTGTTTTAATGTCCACCAAATCCTTTAATATGAGTGTATGTGAGAGTAAGAATAGTTTATTGGTATAATCTAGACATGAATAATGACCTCCAGTATTCTTTATGTTAATATACTGTCTGGACAAAAATAAATCCCACATTCAATATCTCACTGGATCGCCTTTACTATTGATTACAGGATGCATTCACTGTGGTGTTGTTTATGATACGTAAATAATAAATGTCACAACACAAAATCCAGACGTGGACTTTTTTTTTTTGGGGGGGCATGCAGTGTGTATTTAACAGTGTGTTTTCTGATGATCAGCAGCAGGTACAGTACAAGTCGACTTCCTGTTCCCCTTATTTGCCTGTCAAATCTATTGCCATCGCTTGTGCAGTGTGTGAATTAGAGGAAGCATGACATGTTGTACTTCCCATATATTGTCTCAGAGATGAAACTGCTACAATAATCACAGCTTACACAACTTGTATTAATATCCGCTGTACTTTGAAGTGTTGCACGACAGTTCGATGTCTACCGAAACAACTACACATTGCATTGTTGTCATATATATCACTATTGTCATATCTGCTGCTGTTTTGCTCCATTATGCGCTTCCTCACCACATAATAACTCTTACTGTATTGCACGCTATTGCAAATAGGTTTGATTTATATCTTTGATATGCTACTATAGTTTATTTTTTATCAAACCAGATTGTATTTATATAGCGCCAAATAAGAGGATAGGGGGAGACAAATGGATGCACAGCAAACTGAACTAGAACTGTTAAAAACTAGAACAGCTGGTGTTAGTATAATTACCAGTAACTAGAACAAATGTCCATAACTGTTAATACTACTACCACAAATGCAAGTATAAACATTGGATTTACTACTATCACTGCAGTTATTATATACAAATAATAGAAACCTCTACCATCTATTTAATTATATAATAAACACAATCACAACTATATGGATAAATGAATGTTGATGATGGAGGCAGAGGAGGGGCAGACCACTTATTTATTCTTATTCTATTTTACCTCTTTTTTTTTTAAACCTTGCATCGTATTTAAGTAGCAAGGTGAGAGAGAAACACCATGTCAATTCTCTGTATGTCCTGTGCATCTAGTGAACTGACAATAAAAAAAAAAAAAATATTTGAATCTTGACTCTCTTTGAATCTAGGAAGCAAACACATGGAAGTTCTATATGTCCACTTACATTTTAACCTGGCCCGGACCAAGTTAGAGTTCCTGTTGATGTCACTGTTCAGTTTCTCCAGCTCTTCTTTGTTTCCTAATGATAAAACAAAATCACATGGTTGAAGAAATAGAGGAAATGTTTCAGTTTGCATGTTGTCTACATATAACAAACACTGCAAAATATGTTACAGTATCATGTAAAGCACTGATAGGTAACTTTTTTGGCAAACATGTAAATCTTGTTCTATGCTTCAGTACAGGGGTGTCAAACTCATTTTAGTTCAGGAGCCACATTAAGCCCAATATGATGGTATGTGGGCCGAACCAGTAAAATAATAACAGTGAAAAAAGTAGATTTACATTATGAAAATGTTTACATCTACAAAGTTCCCTTAAAAATCTGAATAACATGAACAATCTCAAATGTCTTAAGAAAAATAAGTGCAATTTAACAATATTATTCTTCAGTTTACCCTTTACACATGTGCATTTCAACTTACAAATACACAAAACATGTAATAATGAGCAGAATGTTGCTAAAATGACATTTACTTCTCTTAAGACATTTTCGGTTATTCATATTTGATCAGGCTATTCATATTTTTTGTAAAAGGATAAACATTTTCATGTTATTTATTTTTTTTTACACTGAAAATCTGCATTTTCATTATTTCTAGGTTACTATGACAATATTTTACTGCTCTGACCCACTTTAGATTGAATTGGTCTGTATGTGGAACCTGAATTAAAAGTATTTTGACTCCATTGATTTTCAATTTCTACAGTAATTTTTGCATTTCACAAATTCATCCCACGGGGGCCGGATTGGACTCTTTGGCGGCCGGTTTTGACCCGCGGGCCGCATGTTTGACACCAGTGTTTTAGCCTGTACACAAACCCACCCCCACCCAAACCCACCCAGGTGTGGATCTGTTTACCAAAGGCCGTGTGTTGTGTCTGTTTATCTAGTGTTGTGTGTTTGCTGGAGCATTACCTCAGCCCCAGGTGATCTGACATCTATAAAGAGTGATGCTCCAGTTGAATTAGTTCATTTATTTGTGATATAATGATGGTCTGATCTGTGGGACTTACTGTAGTCTTTGTTTGGGATGGACAGGATAACACCATGTCTCCTCTCCACCTCCTCCACTTGTTTGGAAATTGTTTCAATGAGAACTCTTACCTCTCCCACCTACAAATACACGGTTTATTAAATTAACAAACTAATAATCAAGCCATTACCGAGGCATAAGTCCTGGAAATTTACCGTTTTGAAGAAGTCCTCCATGTTGGCTCTCCTCGTTTTATCCGTCATATTCCTGGGAATCACCTAAAAACAACACCTGTCGCTCCGAAAACACAGGTGCAAGAATTAAAAATGTAAACCTATCTGTTTAGGCGCGATGCTGCCATATGCCGATGGATATATTCACCATTTCCTTCCGTTCGGGCGGCGTTAAGTCTTATTTTCCTTCTAAAAACGCACCCAGAGCTGAATAGTGTCCTGTCTTTGTCTGACTAGAGTAAATTGAAGTGAAACATCGTCGAGTTTTTCTGTTCCGTCGGTTATTTTCAGTGACGGCACCTGCCCCTCTACCTGTGTGTAAGGAACACCCAGCAACACCTGCCACAAGAAAAGGCGCGGGCACGGAGGCGGGAGCGCGCCTCAGTCAAAACCAACGGACAAACAGATCCGCCGAATTCACACTGTAAAACATAACAGCACGTCTTAGTAAAAGAAGGAAATTAACATAACTTCAATGTAAAAAAAACCCCAATGTTCATTCAATTTTTTGAGAACCAGTAAGGCACTTCTGTCCTCTGTAGAAGTTAAAAAAAATAGAAAGGAAAAAAAGAATGCTGTCACCGGCAAAAGACATTCCATAAAAAAATAAAATAACACAAGAAAGTATCAGTTGCATTGGTTTCCAACTGAATTGAGTGCATTTAAATTTATGGATCATTTTAAGTATTGACATTGTAATTCTAGAGAGTTTCATCACCAACTTGACTTAGTCCCCTTTGGCAGTTAAGTACAAAATATGGCCTACTTGTATCTAGGGGTGCTGCCAGGGATTTGAGGCCCCGTGAAAAAATATCCTTTTGGGCCCCATCAATACAATGCTGCAAACAATGCAAACCCTAAAATGTAAAACTGTGCAGGTATGAATCAATATTCTGCTTACAGTAGATTTTATGATTTTGTGCAAGTTTGACAGGAATTGTGCAAGCCATCTTTAACATTTTAATAATTATTATTTTTAAAATAATAGTATTAGATTGTTTCCATTGCACAAATAAGAATGAATTTTGGTTTTGCTTTTTAGATATACATAAGTGTATTTACAAGCGTCAGAGCTCTGGCGTCTGGACCAAACCATTTCTAAAATAAGGAGGGAGGATATGGAGTTAAAGGCTGACTGGATTTTATTCATTTCTGCCAAAAACAAAACAAAATTAATACAAAGATCAATAAGTGTGTTAGTGCCTTGTGAAGCAAAGGTTCTTTTATGGTGATAGGTTAACTATTTCTTTTTTAATTGACAAATGACCTACTATAGGGCCCCTGTTATGGGCCCTTAGAATCGTCATCGCTTTACTCCCCCTCAGGGCGCCCTGTCTGCACCTGTGTGAAAAACAAAGGTACAGTAAAGGCACCAATGGATCTGTTTGGTCTGGTCTGTTTGATCCCAACCCCTATCATCTTTGTTTTACCTTAAACATGGCTGTAATATGATGTAATGTATAATGAAGGCTGTTCCTTTATAGGGGGCACTATAAGCCTGTCTTCACATTTAATCTCACATGTCTACAGGAGACTAACCTCTTTCACTTAAAGATTAAATCCAGTCATATCATTACATTTAATAAAATATTGAACGCTGTGGTAAAAATCCTAAAGATATTTATTTTAATATATGCTGGTGCCCATAAAGATGGATCACATTGATTGTGACAGAGTGATTTATTCTTGATACATAAAGTGTAACTGGGACTCAGTATGTAAACACTGAACCCAGTCAAAGGTGAATACTGATGTGTATAAATAGGAATAAAAAGAGGAATATGTCTGAAAACAACATGATTTCAACTTTATGGGCAACAGTGTACAACAGTTAATTCATTCTCTGAGATAAAACTATAGTGATTGAGCCTATGGCATAATATTTCATGAAAGTCATTCTATTTACAGTTTTATGATCAATGCATCTGGTGTTTTATTTCAGCAAAAAAAAAATAACACCATCTGCAGTCAGTAGTGACTTAGCGAACTGTCACTGTGTGTCATTGTAAGACCTGAACCATAGATTATAAAAATAACCATGACGTCACCCACTGGTTCGAAGCCAGTAATATGGCTGTCATCTTAGCTTTTTGGAGCTAGAAGTGACCATATTTGGACAAAAGGGGTGGAGCCAGTGGGGTCAGTAGTGAGATAAGACCAAATGCTAGCCTATTGACTCATTACAATGATAAACTTCACCAACAAAGCCAATTAACAGGCTTGTTAGTCCTAACTACAACTTTGGAGCTGTCTATCATTAAAACAATACAATCTATTAAATAAACTGAAGCTTAGAAAGTCTGACTTGGCAGGTGAATGAGCTGTTGTACAGATATGTCAGTCGGAGTCTGACATAACAGACATCAAAGCTTCTATTTTCCCTGATATCTGTTTAACAGTGACAAAATGTAAAGATGAAGCACAAGATCACTTATTTCCAAATAAAACAGATGAGAAAAGAATGAGTCCTGGAAAAAATATTGACTTAGTATAGAAGAAAGAAGTACAGTGTAAGTCTGTAAGTGTTTTCAGGGCCAATTAGAGCCAATCCTATTGGCTTTCAGCTGTCGTATAAATTAAAGATATTTCTGCATCGTCGTTGAGGATCTTTCCTGACCCTTACCCTAACCCTGAATACACATAGAGGGAGCTGTCACACAGAGGTGAAGCAAGGAGGAGGGGGCTGTTTGGCACGCATAGACTTTCCTGGGCCTTGCAGATATTTGTTTTATAGCAGGTATAGTAACCGACCACAGACAAAAATGAGCCAAAAATATCATGGAAGCAGACGCTGATGCGATTCACACCTCTTTCCACTCAGGTTTTAATCTGCCAGGAGGATCTCAATTTTTTCTGACATTCAGTGAAGAGGAAGGTGAGCCTCGTCCTGGTCAGTGACAGGCGGAGGGTTTGAGTGGTTGACTCAGGGGTTACAGTACCTGTTGAATTGTATGTTAACTAGTGGCTTTTCCTTTGGAAATATGTGCAAAACTTTACCGATATTTACTAAATGTCGAAAAAACATAAGAGCATGATGTCGGCATTTCCATTAAATCACAAATGCGATCATTTGTTTATTTATTATCTGTCATGAGAAGTCATTCCATAAACATGGCAATGGACATAAATATCAGGTTGATTTACAGATTTGTTCACTATTATTATATATTACCCCTCTATCCCATATTAAATTTAAAAATGTTTCGGTTTCCTCATGTGTCCACAAATATCGTGCCATGTTTGTCGTAAAACTCTTCTTTGCTTGTTGTAACATCCGTTAACATCCATTTTTTTTGTTCACGACTCTAGTTTTGGAAAAAAGGTCTTTTCATTGCAGTATTGTGCGATATATCAATGTCACTACGCCCTAAAAGCCACCGCTTGCCAGCACAAAAACCTTTAATCAAAAAACGGAAGTTTTGGTGAAATTGTCATTTTACCATTAGGCAAATTTTTATGCGAAAGTTATATTTTGAGGGTCAATGGAAAAGCCACTGTGTGCTTTGTGAAAATGCATATGTAAACAAACAATCATTGCAATAAAGCTAACTGAAATGACAGAGAGAAACCCACTGTCCTGCAGAGTGGTTCACCAGTATTGTGAACCATCTGCATGTGTAATATCTAATTCAGTGGGAAGCACTGCTTCACACAAGAAAAAAAAAAAAAGAATGTTGGTCTTCAAGAAAAATGACACTTTTAGAACTAACAGAGTGGACACGTGACCACAGATAAAAGAAAGCAGCTCCATAAAGAACAACACTGAAGTCTTTTAGATTGTTATTTTTAATAATTATTTGTCTGATATGATCCATTTTGAAATAAATGTAGGATCTATTACTTTGTAAATATTATTCTTTTCTACTGCTCAGCACAAGACGTTTCTACTCTCCTTGACATTCTATTTTGTTAGGCTTACTTGAAGTGAGGGTTTTAAGTTTCCCCATTGCACTCCTTAGCACCTCTCCTTAAACTCAAATTATAGGAGCGCAGAGAAATATTCCCTCTTCAGGTGATGAATGAACGTAAAAACATTTGCACAGACATCATTTTGCACAGTGAAGCTTAATGATTACAGAGAAGGAAGACGAAAACACATCTGTTTGCGAGTGAAGGGGGACTACATAAAGTATAAGCAGGAAGTCATGCACAAATAGGCTCCAAACTGAAAACATGAATGATCAGCTGAATGATTTTTGCAGGTAACGAGGATGTAAAACAAATGCTGATCCGCTGCATTCATAAATCTCTTTAATGAGGCTAATTATTTGGATGCAGCGTTGTTACGGTCAGTATCAGTCATGGTGGAACAGTGGTGGAAGGTGGAAAACAATACTTGGACTCATTTCAGTAATCAGTTTGACATTGCACGTCTGATGCATCTTCTTCCTTTTAACTGGCACGACTGTGAGGAAACCAGGCTGTGTGATGGCTACAAGCCTTTATCTGCTTATCAGAACAAGCAGATAACATCCAGTCTAAACATTCAGGCAGCAGTTGATTGTATAAAGCTTTGACTATGAGCGTTTATTGCTCAGTTTGCACAGGTGCAAGTTAACATCCCTGCCTGTAAGAGGAAACCCATCCAGACTCAGAACACTCCACACTATTACACTGCACACTTTCAATAGGAACACACACAGAAAAGCTTATGTGTCCAACTTAGCGTCTTGATTTCTTTGAGACACTTTTCTTAATATTGTGAAAGCAGATGGATGCTTAGAGTTATCAGGGTGTGACAGGATGTTTGATCACTAAATGACATGAAATTATCTTAATATTATTGGAACAAAGACCTGATCAAAGTCACATTTTTAATACAGTAACTACAGGTCTAATATTCAGTTGTAGCATTAAGCAGTATGTAGATTTGGAGGATAAATCACATCAGTTTTTTTGTTTGTTTCTTTATTTCTCCAGATTTTTTTTCTACATGTGCATTTATTCCTTTTTAACCACTAGAGGACACCTCAACACTAACCAATGAAGATGAGAAGTACAGTATGTAATCTTCTCTTTGTATTCTTCCATTAAGGCAATCGATACCTGAATCAGCACTACAGCATAATTCATTTCATTTGTTATTAATGATTAACTGATATTTATTTGACATCACACATTTTTGTGCTATTTCACCACATTAGACAGTTTTACAGTATCAGGAGGCGTTTCGCTCCATTGTGTCTGAGTCAGCAAACAGGACCATATAGCTCGTTTGCAGAGTATATTGATTTTATAATGTAAGGCAACAATTTTGTTTACTATTAATGAAAAAAGGCAAAAGAGAAATTACATAAACAAAGCCGCCTCATTAAATTGGTCTTACCTGGGTCCCTTGACAGGTTACACCTGCAGTGTAGAATTGTGTTGTTTTTGGCTAAACTACTGTCCAGGAAATAATGAGCAGCTAATTAGTAATTAGGAGTCTATCCAAACATGCTAAAGCTAAAACAGATGTACCAGCCAGCACAGTGTGCCAGCTTTTTGTTTTCAGCCTTTACATTCAAGACAATGCGGGACGGCAGTGATGGAGCTTAAGAAGTTGTAACATGCCATTGTAATGCAGAGCTTGGGCGGGCTCCTTCGCAGAGACAATCTCTCAGACTGTCATTCTGAATTAGCTGTCAGTAGAGCAGCTGTCGACTATCCTGACTAGCTGACAACAGACACTGGAAGTCACTGAAAAGAGCTGCTGAAGTAAGATGAATAAAGTTAATAAGTTTATATACTCTCAGGGACAATAAATAACATTTTTATTTGCTGAATTTGGTAACCAAAATATGATTAAAATGTAACATAAACAGTACAGGACATTACAAGTCATCATTTGCATGTAGGAAATATAGTTTCCACCTACTGTTGTCTGGCTCGAAGGGAAGTATTCGACTGGGTTTGAGATTACTCAAACCAATCAATTAAAGGGTAAAACTATTCTGTTAGCACTTAGTGGTTCCTCCTGAGGGAACCCAACGGCCTAAACCTGGTTGTTTTGATGCTCTGATCTTCCACTGGAGCAGTTCAGGTCCACACTGTTTCTTGTTAACAGTTTTCAATGTAAATCAATAATGCATGCTTGCCGGCAGACGCAGCAGTGCTTAGCAGTGATTTCACGGACTGGTACACCCAGGAGTAGCCAGGCAGGCAGCTGGGAAGCAATTTCGCTGCACGAGTCCCTGGTGGAACAACAGTGGGACACCAGCAGGGAAAAGTCCAGCTGTAATAAGTGTCAGACTGCTGCTCTGTGTAAACGTTGTCAAAGCAGAAATGACAAATGTTGAATCGGAATCCCACAGATACAGAAAAACATGCCCGCACAGTCATGTTGCACTATCCTTGTAAGGAAATAATGTGTCCCCAGTCCTTAACCGATCACAGTTTAACGTGAGGATTTAAGTTCATGGCTGTTACCACAGATTTCCACAGCTGGGTTTCAGAAATGCGCAAAATGTAATTGCGCAATAGAAAATTGGTAATGGAAACACTGAAATATCGCAAAAACTGTCAAAT
>JAPQRQ010000005.1:6311677-6324416 GCA_037367365.1 Apogon talboti | reverse complement strand
CTGTTTGTTTTTCTGGTGTTCAGACCCAAATGCTGCATGAATAGACAGTTATCTCTTCATGATTATTAGACTTTAGTCTAGTTTAGATGTAACTCCCTTTACCATAAAAAACACTAGTTAGAAATGGTACGTGCGCAGTCGACCCTCCCTCTCCTTCAATACAAGAGATAGGAGAGCCCTGGGGAACAAAAATTAGCGCCCAAACACCACCAACAGGAGTAAATGTTACATCCTGAAAAGAAGTACAATAATAAAATAGTAAATAGGTGGAGTCATAACCACACTGGTGTATAGCTCAGTAGGTAATACATCACATGTCAGTGCAGAAGACTGGGGTTCAAAGCAGTGTTCTTTTTCTGGATATTTTAAATGGGGGGGGGGGGTGGTGCTGTGGGCGGCGGTAGGTAAATCCACCATTGGTAAGAGAATTTTCTTTAATTCAGTACCCACGTTGAATTAACAGCCAGGACCATACATCCACAGCAGTGTCTTGTTTTCTTCTGGAAAGGGACTCAATGAATCAGGGAAGGATAAGTAGTGACTGTCAGTGTGGGCGGATAGATGATCATTTCTAAACCTCTCAGGTTTTGTCTGTCAGCTCTGTATCCAAGTCTACATTTTCAGGAGGTTAAAATACCAGATTAGTGTGGATTCTCAGTGTAAAGGCTTTCAGTTGAAAACAAAATCATATTTGTGTGGCCAAGGCCTGGGAGACTGATTAAAATATTTCTTTCTGAGACAAAAATTGATGCACAGAGCAGTTTTGTGATGGAGCATAATCCCATGTGAACAAAAAAAATGAAAGAACCTAAGATTTAATTCTAAGCAACAATTTCTATAAACTACAATCACCAATTAAAACACAGCTTTTGTCCTCAGGTTCTGATAACAGGTTCTTTTCTTGTTATTAAATTCTTCAAGACTATCCAGAGCACAGCTTTTAATTGATATGCAACAAAAAAAAAAAAAAAAAGGTTTTACAAAGTTCTAATTTGCATCCAAATAGTTAAGAAAAAGAATCAAAATCAACAAAAAGACTGCAGGGATTGAAGTAAAATTGGGAAACTGCAAGACAAAGAAAATAAGCTACATTTTGCTCGAGGAAAATGCTTTAATTCAAACCCATGCGTATCTGACCTCCAATATTTCGCTTTTGATTTAAGAAGGTTGAAGACTGTTTCATACAAATGTGAGTTTTTTGGGGGGTTTTTTGCATACAGGGAGCATTAAGGAGCAGAAAACTTGGATGTAAAGTGAGAAGGAAAATTCTGCCTTTGGTGCGGAGGCTCAACATCAAACCTGTAAACTGGAGGGTCTGAGATGAAATGATAGAGCTAAAGCAAGTGAAAGTCTTTGCTGACTTCAGAGCAAATCAGCTTTGTTGAATGACAGATCATGGAGTGTGTTTAAATTCCAGTTAGCCCGTGGTCTTTGGCTCGAACACAGAGGAAAGTGTCAGCAGAATCCAAATAATGAAGGTAAGAGCAGAAAAAGGTTAGCTTTGGTTTAGACACGGACTAAACTTTTCTCCATTAAATTAGAAACTACATCTATGACTGCTGAACTAATGCATGAATAGAATCACGCATAGAAAAAGATTTGACATTAATGACAAACTGTACAAAAAACTAATCACTATGCTTTTTCCAAATAAAATACTACTGATGAACTCCAAACCTAATGAAACTGAAACATAATGAACATACACAGGGATAGGCATATTTATGGTATACTTATTCACAATATACATTGGGGATGAAAAGTATTATTTTATCATTTCTATGTATTTGGAGTGTTGAAAATCCCTCCATATTTTATATCAAATTACTTAAGTGTTTTTAAAATTTTTGTATGGTTAAAATACTGTCATATACTTTCAGTGAAACATCAATGTGATGACATTACAAGAGTAAAATATAAACACAATACAAACATGAATTGGTTTGGTGCTTAATTTACCCAGACGTGTTGAAACCTGAACACTGAAAAGTTGATTCAGTGGAAGGTGAGTTGCCAAGAGTAACATTACAACATTACAACCTCAGCTGCAACAGGCATTGATCTGTTGATGGAGTGGTTTATGGAATTTTTTGATAGGCAGAATCTCAGACACCGTCACCTTTATCAGCTCCCCTGGTTCACTGGTGAAGGGAGAGATCAAATAGGCTGTTATAAAAATATTTCGAATGTGACTTCATGCTCCTGATGCATTTTTGACCATCCTTAAACAGCAATCTCTTTTCCCTTCTTAGTACAAAACATTTCATCGCAATATTTTCAGTAAAAGCTCTTAAATGTGATCCTTTTGATGACATACCAAACTTAAATTAGGGTGATATACAATCCTAATGCATTAACCCTTTATAGGGTGCTCATAGAAATACTCTGAAATTCAGTGTTATTGGAGGACCTGACAAGACTTTATTAGTTTTGTGAAATGTTTAAAAAAATTTTATTGTTATGTAGAAGATCAAGGTCAATGAAATTACCATATTTGGTTCCTTACTCATAAGTGGTAAAAATAAATAAATAAATAAATAAATAATCCAAGAGGTAAATATAAAACATACAACAAAAACTCATGTTACTGTTTTGTAATGTACGTGGAAACTACCAAAAATAGTCAATTGCCCGATAAAAAAAATAGATGATTTGACACTAGATTTAATCTTATGCATGATGTCTTTGGTCCCTGCTTTGGTACAAGTCAAACTATTATGTCTTAACTGTCAAAATACAATCTGTACTTGAAAACGAAACATTAGTATGATGAAAATGTCTGTGTTCTATTGTTATCAGTGCATGAAAAAAGACATATTTGATGCCTGACAATATATATATTAAAAAAATCTTTGTTGGCCATAATGACAGTTTACCTGCTCCTTTCTCTGGGTTTGTTTTCCATTATTTTCAGTTCAAACACAACAAACTGGCGAGAAAAACATGGGGTCACACAAGAAGAGAGATGAGCCAAGGCTATTATCAGAGCACTGGAGGGAAACATCAGTAACACAAACATTGATTGAAGGATTATACAGTATGTCTGAGTAAACACATGCGCATGTACAATTACAGCTGGCATGCACGCACACACACACACACACACACACACACACACACACACCATATCACTCAAGAGGATCAATCCTGACAACCATATCTTTGCCTCTTAACCCTCCAGAAATCTGCTAATGGGTAGAAATGAGGACTTGATTTGAAAATAAGTAACCCTAACTTGTTCTAATCTCTGACACGCTTCAGATTCCAAAAGGAGAATTAAAAATTTCCTGTGGCAGGGTATTTAATTTTACACTTTGTGACCAGGTAGTGTACATCGGTGCAGTCTTTTGGGCTTGTGTGCCAGTACCACTCTATTAAGTCAAGTGGCTGAGCCTCCTTTGTCATCTCAGCAACCCCTTGTGTTGACGCCACAGAGATTTAGTAAGAAGCTCTCTTTTGAGCATCTCAAAACCTGTTTGAGGATAAAGGTCACAAATGCTAAACAACACTGGTTCCAGTATTTTTTTTTTTTTACATTTGCAATGGCTTAGATGGAAAATAGCAAGATTTGGCTCAGTGTGTTAAGATAAGATAAGCCAAGATAAGACAAGATAAGATAAGATAAGATAAGACGAGACAAGACAAGATAAGATAAGATAAAATAAAATAAGATAAAATAAGACAAGAAAAGATAAGATTAGATAAGACAAAATAAGATAAGATAAGATAAAATAAGACAAGAAAAGATAAGATAAGATAAGACAAGATAAGATAAAATAAGATAAGATAATGCCTTTATCATCCCACAATGGGGAAATTTTCATTGTTGCAACAGCAGAACTGTAAAAGAATTTAGAATCTGTATTTGTCAGTATATATTTTACATAATGACATGCTACACACACTGAGATTGAACCTTTGCTTTTAACACATTACTATCCGAACAAGCAAGACCACAAACAAATAAGGGGGCCAAGTGCCTTGCTTGAGGGCACATCAGACACCAATTTCTCTGTCTGGGGGATTGAACGTCCCTTCAGTCACAAGCTGCTTCTCCAACCTTCACGGAGGACAGAATGTGCAGTCGCAACAAATAGTAAGTAAAATAAGATGAGAGAAGAGAAGAGAAGAGAAGAGAAGACAAGAGGAAAAAATAAAGAGATAAAGCAATAACCAATAAATCTAAGATCACAAGTTTATTATTCCCTGATTCATAATGATTTGCATTATGCACCTATAGAGTGGCTTTAAAGAACAGATGAAAACATATGTTCACTAGTTGAACCTTAGTAAGATCAACTCTTTTGTGACAACTTTGGAAACAGAGAAAGAGAGACACAAGAAGAAGCTGATGACAAGAATAAATAGACAAGACTAGACAACAGATGGAGACTTATTTGATAACATTAGTGGGATATTATCCCTGTTTTCTATCTGTTTGTGACATTGTTTGCGGTGTGGATGAGGACCCTAACAGCAGGCAGATCTATGAACAATCCACCCAGTCCTTACAATCACTTATAATCCAGTTTTTGTGTAAAAATGTGTTGTTGTTGAGTCGTTGAAATGGTGCATGTCTGTTAGACTTTTAAATAAATGCAATTTTGTAAAAATAAATAAATAAATAATACAGAAGGAGGTTAAACTGAAGTAGCTGGTCTCTTTCAATACATTCAAAGTCATTCTAAATCAATGGGAAAAGAATAAATCAGGATGTAGATGTTTTTATAATTGATTCAATCAGGTTCTGCTTTGAGATGATTTTAAGGAACATTATTGTTATACGTTTAGTATCTGTTAAATGACTGATGTGTGTTCTTAGTTTAGTGATTTATGTATGGTTTTAGAACTGACTTTTATTGTGTTTTATGTATATGTGTAGTGTCGATGTATGGCTGTGATTTCTATTTCGTGTAACATCTGCTGCCGCTGTCTTGGCCAGGATACTATTGAAAAAGACATTTTTTCACCTCAATGACCTGGTTAAATAAATGTTAAATAAAATAAATAAATGGCTCTATTTAAATGAAGACTTTTTTTGGCGTTTACAAGCAGCATCCTGGATATTGTGGGGCTGTTGGAGCCTGTGGACACCCTCTTTGTGTTTCACTCGTGTAAACACCACATCCTGATTTCCATCCGGACCTAGTGGGAGTATTTCTATAAGTATCCAGGGTACTGTTACATGTATACATTTTATCCAGGTTTCTGACAGTGGATTACTGCGCTAAATGATGTAAGAGAGGTAAAAGCACTGGAGCCAGAGAGTACTGAAAAAATTAAATTGCCTATAGCTGGTAGATTAAATAGGAAAAACACCAGAAAGCTGTCTGTTTTGAGTCTGTATTAAACAACCAATTGGATGTCAGTTCCCTCAACATGAACAGTATAACCAGTCAGGCTACAGCGGAAAACATGACAGAAACACTGCCATGTGGATTAACATTAAAACCAGCCACTGAACTCCATTATGACGACCTTCTGCCATCAGTCACGGCTGCAGATCCTCATCATCCTTGTCCTCAGTGGTGACAGTGACAGAATAACAGCTGGAGGACGTGTTTTCCTGCTAATCTTGTAGCAGTAGAATATCAGAAAGACAAATCCATGGCAGGATGTTGTCATATAACAGGACTTAGACTGCTATAAACCAAAGTGGCCTCATTTTCTATAAACACAGTGACTTTAAAGATACACAGCAACATCACAGGCCCTTCTAGCAAACAACAGCAGTAATAAGTGACCAGGATACTAATATTTACCATCTATACAGGGATATGAGTATCCAGATATAATCACCTTATCCTTAATGCGGTCAAAACTGGGATAGCCTCATAATCAGGATAGTAGTTTCCACTAAAACACAGTCATTTTAACAAAGACTTGAGATATCTAGCGTCAAATAATGAGTCTTATCAGTCTTGTGTGTAGAATTTTGACACATTCAGAAGTGTGTGATGAATCTAGGCTCCTCCTTGGCTTATGTTAACCTCCATACAACTGGTGCAGCTGTTTTTGCGCAAATCTGCTCACACACAACGAAACAAATAGGGGTAAACACCAGTAGTACCACGCTGAACCTTTTTACCTTAGATATTTTGTCAAAATAAAGTATAGGTTTTATCTTTGAACCCACTCAACCTTCACTTTTATATTTACTCGCAACATCAATACACCAGGAAAAGAGAGGAGAACGGGCAGAAATCGTCAGTCAAGTGAAAACCGGAAAGTTAAGCACAGATTCATGTCTTTATTTTTTTAACGTGGACAAGTCTGTAGTTCGTGCTGAAGCTGAACCCTCTCCATTTGAATCTTTCTTTTAAGACCTAGTTTTCCTGGCAGGAGTGGTTTCTCACAGTCCTCAACCTTTAAATCTTTGGCGTAAACATGCCAATAGTAATTTGATTTTTAGTGTCCTGATGGTGAACTCTTTGACCAACAGTTGCTCAAGGCAATAGGTGTCTGAAAAGGCACAGAAGGCGAAAAATAAATTGGTGGGAAGTCAGTCTGCTCTGCCCGTCTTACCAGTAAAAAAGCAATCTATAATGACCTAAGTGTGGGTTATACTCAGTAGTACACACACTTTGTTCATGGTGGTGTCATGTTCAATCTGGACTGAAAATGAAGCGCAGTAGTTACGGCTATGATTCATCTCAGGTGTATTGTGCATTCACAATACTGGACCTTGAGACTGTTGATTACTTGGTCCAATTATTGTACATCTTGACTTTAATTCTCATGTTTGGGTCAGTCAGTTCTTTTATCGCCTGCAGCCATGACATTATGTTCTTCTAATTCCCTTACTTCAGTACAAAGGATGCTGGAAATGTAAGAAATAGACAGATCAGAGGACTCACTTGATGCCTGCTATAATCATCAAAAATTATTCCTTTTTTTAATTGTAGAGAGAGAGAGAGGAGATATGACCGAAAATGATAGAAAATTGGTGGTTTTGGACAGGCATAGAGAAATAAAAATGTGTTGGTATGTTGTTTGGACCACCCCCAGTCTTCCCTACAGCGGTGGTTGTCAGCTGATTACTGAACAGCTGAGCCTTCTTTAGCAGTTTAATAGGACGACTGATCCGGGTTCTGATATTGTAGTATATTGTTAATGATAGAACTGATGAAGGTCAATTACTGTGTTTTAACATGTAAAATACTGTGAGATACAGAAAGCATGCACAAAGGGATTTAAAGGCTCAATATGGAAGACTTGCATGTATTCATGTACCACTTATGCAACGTTTATGATGGAGCTCTCTGCATGTGACCTATGGGTCCTTATGTCAGAAAAAAAAATACGAAATTTTATGTATGGCATTAGACAATTTATTTGTTTATTGTTTTTACCCTAATGAATTATATCATCATTTACATATATGGCTTGAGAGTCTGGTTTAGACCAGCTCTATATGTAAAGTGTCATGAGATAACTTCTGTTATGATTTGGCGCTATATAAATAAAGTTTGATTTGATTTGATTTGATTTGATTTGATATATGATGTTTAAGAAATAACTTTACATGTGTACAGTGAAACTGTTGAAGTATGTCAAGACCGGTTCGGGGAGCCTTGACAAAAACACACAAACTCAGGAGGGATGCCAGCAAGTGAAGAGAATTTATTAAGTAAAAAGAGATAACAATGTAAGATATGGCATAGTGGGCGCAAAGTCCAATCCGTCAGAAGAGACCTGATGACCACCACTGCTGTCCTTCCACAGCCTTGTCTGTTGTGTTCCATGTCTCTGCGGCAACCCTCCTTGTTGTCGACCTATCGCCACAGTAGCCGCCAACCACCAACTGCCACTGCTGTGCTGAGGAAGTTGAGGCCACGCCCCCAGCTGGGTTGCCTGGGAGAAACCCAACCGCTTCAGTGGTCACCTGAGAAAGAGAGAGAGAGAGAAAGAGAGAGAGGAAGAGAAAAAGGGAAAGAGAGAGACGTGCTTGGGGTACCCCGTCACAAGTATCAAACTCTGAAAATGTGTAAATAGAACAAATGCACACCTTAAATTCGTGGAGGTGACATCATTGTAACTCTGTCTCTCCATGATCTGTCTCTGAAGTCACTGAGGATGTTTCTTTAGCTTTAACATAACCAGACTGCAGTGAGTTTCACCTCTTTTATTAGCCTTAAAGCTTTTTTCACCTCACTCTCAAAGATAAAGGTAAAATGTGTGAAGGCAGTGACCATTTTGGTGTTGGAGATGTGTGCAACAAGAGATGCAGTCCATTCAGCTGTTCAGTCTCTTTTTATTTTTTGTCACAAATTGAGACTTTCTTGGCTCGTAAAATGATCTTTTAACCCGAAAAAAAACATCATATGTGTAAATGGTGTAACAACTCAAAGGGGATCAAAGATGATTTGTCTTTTGCCATCGACCGTCGCTCATGTTTTTTCAGAGATGTAACCCTATGACATCACCTTTCTATTTAGAGTTGATGAGCATGGTGACAGCTGTTTTCATAACCTCACACAACTTATCATTTTTGTGTTCCTGATTGCTTAAACACCAAGAGTGATTCTTGAAGCCTAATCCTTGAATCTGTTTATTACTGGTAGCCAAGGCATTTATCAAAGCTCATTTTCATTTTACCCACTTTGTAATTTCTTGTGTTTTTTTATACTAGGGCTGCACGATTTTGGCCAAAAATAAAATTCCGATTTTTTCCTCTAAAAACTCGATTTTCAATTTCATTTCGGGCTGGTGGTGGCGTTTTAGCCGGCATGTCGTTTTCGTGTGCAACCCACAATGCAACACACTGCTCCCACTCTGATGTGTGATGATGTTTGAGGTGCTGAAATAAGTTGGTTGTGCTGCTGTCTTTGACAGATACCACCTTCAGGCAGAGTTTGCAGCGAGGAATGGTTTGGTCTTCACCGGAAACTTCGAAGCCATACCAATTCCTCACTTGCTCTTGCTATTTTTAGCCAAGAACTTCTCACTCTCCTTAGCAAATGCCATTAATGTATTGGTGTGTGGAGACCAAAGACTGTGGAGAGCACTCTCACAGTTAGGAGAAGGAGCCTACGGTAGCCCGGAGACATGAGAGAGATGAAATCGATTTGACCATTACCCTTTTTTAAAATTTGTCCTAATTAAAAAATCCAAAATCTGATAAAATTGATTAGTCATACAGTCCTATATTATACAGTAAAAAGTGGTCTATCCTTTGTTAGACTGTTTTGCCAATGCCTGTGGATATTGACATAGGAGATAACACTGAGATAATCGGTTCTTACAAGTCAGTCACTATAAACTGGCCACAGGTTTGCATTTGGTTCGGATTATGGTGGAGGTCCTGGAGGAAGGTGAGATTTAGCTGTTTTGTTTTTCCCTTTTCTTACCACAAATATTTGTTTTCATCTATTGTGCTTGTATTATTATTTATTAGATTTATATAGCGCTTTTCTATTAACGCATACTCAAAGCGTGTACATTCCATTGTACGTACGTTCCATTATTCATTCACTCTCACCCTCTGGTGGTGGTAAACTACGTTTGTAGCCACAGCTGCCCTGGGGCAGACTGACGGAAGCGTGGTTGCCAATTCGCGCCTAACGGCCCCTCCGACCACCACCAAACATTCACTCGCATTCATACACCAGTGTGAGTAGCACTGGAGGCAAGGTGGGTGAAGTGTCTAAGTGTCTTGCCCAAGGACACAACAGCTCATGACTCGGACAGAGCGGTATTCGAACCGCCAACCCTTCGGTTATTGGACGACCCGCTCTACCATCTGAGCCACGGCCGCCCAATATTTTATGTATAATATGTTCTCATTACTACTTCACTCTATGAGGCTGAGTGCCATTTGTAAGGAAAGTAGGCACCATGCTGAGGCCTCCCTCTACACAAATGCAAGATTTTCATGTATGAAAAATTATGAGGTGGCCACTTCCATGAAATTTTGTGCAGCCTCCTTCTATTGCCAAACCTGTAACTTAAAGAAAAGTAGTGGTAAGAAAAGGTTATAAGAAACATACAATCCTCACAGTTGGATGAAGAAATTGTAGAAAATAATCACCTAAACAAACCATACCAGTTTGGCCAATGTAACCTCTTAAAATAAGGAATAATACATTTAAAGAAAGAGCAATAAATATGAGGAAATCCAAAAGTTTGCTCCTAAATTCTTCTATTTTTCACTTCGGCTCTTCTCCAAGCTGCAACAATGTGCTATACAAGTTACTGTTAACTTATCAATAGAGTCAGATAATGTCAAAAAGAGACCACCACCCAGCACAACACAGATTCTTAAGAACAAATCCTCCACATTGAACCTTTAACCGAATCAAAATGTGTTTGTCATTTAGCATTTATATGTAGAAAATGCCAAGTAATCCAAATACGAAAGCATGTGTATGTCACGCCCACTCACTTTTCACTCCTTTTCACTCTCCACTCCACACACCTGTTCCTTATCATTTTCACACACCTGTCCCTTATTTCTGCCCTCTATATAAGTGTCTCTCTCCCCTGCTCTCCTGTTGGTTCCTTCTCCATGTCTCCTGCTGAAGTTTGCTACATACCTTTAGCCAGATCCCAGTCCGCCATGCATCTCCTCTGTTTTCTCCAGCGTTTGCTGATTATTTATTCCTTTTGTCCGCGTGCCTTCCCACAACTCATTTGTAAGTAATCTCTGCTCATTAAAGAGTATTTCTGTTATCATTATTCAAGTCTGCTTATGGATCCTTCTTCCACGTAACAGTGTAGACGCTGGGTGATTAAAACAAAATATTCAGTTGTAAACACAGTAACTCTGGAAGGGTTAGAAGTCAATATTTGGTGGAGTAACCATGATTTTCAGTCAGATTTCTGGGGTCTTGGCATGCTTTCTGCAAGTTTTTCACATTGCTGGTGGGTGTTTTATGCCATTCATGGTGCAGAAATGCAAGCAGCTCTGCTTTTTGTCGGCCTGTGACCATCCATCCTCTTCTTGAACACATTCCAAAGATTTTCAATGAGGTTCACGTCTTGAAATTTGGACCAATCTCAATTTTTTTTCCCAGGGTTGCAGTTCAGGGATTTGAGAGGAGAGAAAAAAAAAGTTGGTATTTGTACTGTTGTGGCTACATTTTAAAGAATAAAGCTAATTTCTTTTTCTTTAATGCAGAGCAGAGAATGAGCTATCTGGGTACATACTGTGTGTACATCAGAATCAGATAGTCTTCATTCAAATTCTTTCCCTTTTATGATGATGGATAACAAAACTGATAATAACATACACTAATCTAACAGGTGATGATGTACCTCTTAAAATTTTCGTGTCAGTTTTGGTATCTGCTGCCAAACGAAGGCTTGTATTGGGAAGGCTGTCACATCCATCTCCTTTAGGCAGTCTCACACCTCCGCACCCTTGCGAACTCACGTAACCACTCTATGCACTGAAGTCAGCATTGGAATGCACAATATCATCGCCAACTAGAGCTCATTCTACCCGTCCACACTGTGTACATTTGGATTCAGGTGTTGCCGTCAGTGGTGAACACTTGCTTTTCCACTGAGGAAGTCAGCTTTCAGCACTTTGGTCAGAGGTGAGATTATTCCATTCAGTAATAACATAATAAATCACACATTCTGAGATAAAGTTTCATAGTTTTACCTTTAGTTTTTTTGGGTCTGTACCAGCTGCTTGAGATGCAATGTTAACATTAATTTATAGGGAGTCTTGAGAGGAATATTTAAGATCTCCATCTATGATATTTATTATTCACATGCATAGTGATCCATAATACAATGCACAGTAAAATGTGTTTTTGTACCTGCAGTCAATAGTAAGATAGAAAAAAGACATCTAGCACATACGGGGGAAAAAAGTTTATATATAAATGTGTGTTTATATAAAAAAGTGACTCTAGTTAAAGTGCAAACAGGTTCAGAGGGGGTTAAACAGTGTCCATGTCATAACCAAGAAATAGGGTGAATAAATTGTGGTGGAAACAAAAAGATGTTGATTCACAATAATGATAAATAATACTATCACAGAATGTCTTTGTTTGCTGAAATATGATAGGTGAGTGGAGTTGTTACGTTACAAATTACAGATATGACAGATTCACATGAGATTAATATAAGATAGCAAATAGGGCTTAATCTGTTCCTGTCTTATTTTTTGTATTTTTGTTCCTGAACAACCAGATTAGGCCGGTATGCAAAGCTTTAATATTTAACAGGTACAGGACTGCATCTTCCTAAACAGTGTCTTAGCTTTGATACATCTGGTATAGGAAACTCTTCTGACTGTAGACATTTTGACTTGTTGAAGCACAAAACATGCACAAGCCTAATTGGTATCATTATAAATGGCTGCGTTGCATTCAGGTGTATCAGTTTAATGTGCATCGAGGTTCACGGCAAAGATCTCGGAACAGAGCCATTGTTAAATTTATCAGTCCTTTCTCCACGGTTGTCAGGTATTGGGTAACTCAGTGGGTAGTGCTGTCACCACCCAGCAAGAGGGTCCTTAGTTCAACCCATCCTGCCCCGGATCATTTATTCTTAAAGCTGCAGGAGTCAGATTTGGGTTGGGGGTTAAACTAAACACCTTCCATCTGCAGCTCTCTCCTTTGAGTCCAGATCAGAAGAGTAACAATATAGACAAATGATGTGAACTACAGATGTCAGTCACACATTTAACCGTTTAACCCCTCTACCAGTCTGCACCATGGTTAACCAAAATGCATTTGTGTGTGTGTGTGTGTGTGTGTGTATATGTATGTGTGTGTGTGTGTAT
>JAPQRQ010000005.1:6236294-6251062 GCA_037367365.1 Apogon talboti | reverse complement strand
ACACAGTAGCAGAAATAAAAATAAAGGCCCCACAAAATAGTATTTGAAGTTGTGCGTTCAATTCATCCCGGCTTCATTTATGTAAACTTATGATTAACTTTTCACATAATTCACAATCTGCCATAATGTGTCAGAAGGTGATGTATGGATGACATCACGCATTTGATCATTTTGAAAAACTAGTACAACTTCAGATTGAAGAATACTTCCATTTCTACAGTCCTGCTCCTGCCGTGGCTTGTATAATACAGAGTTCTTTTGTGTGTTGTGGGTCTGATCACTGAGCAGACTTTCACAAAGCTGTGACTGAGGATACACCAGTGAGTTAAGGGAATTGAGACATCCTTCAAGATGGTGCACCCAGATTGTTTTCCGGGTCACCATGGAGCATCGAGGAGTCAAGGAGGCGAAAATTAAAGAGCTCTCAGTCACTCTCTTCTCCCCTGCCTTACTCCCTGGGTTGTTTGGTTTAAGTTAGACTTTGGTTGGTTTATCTTTTGTTGTATCATCCACATCTTATGTAAATATCTAAATAGCCTATAACATTTTATTACTTACTACTATTAGTATTATTTTTGTATCATTTGTCTTTATTCATCTATATTTTTCTTGCACTGTATTCTATTGCTACCTTGACCAATACAGTTCTCCATTGTGGGATCTATAAAGCCTAATCTAATCTAATCTGACCCGACCCGACCAGATCCGATCCCATCCGATCCAGTTTAATCTAATGTAATCTAATGTAATCTAGTCTAATGGAATGGAATGGAATCTAATCTAATCCGATCTGATCTGGTCTGATCTGATCCCATCCGATCCAATTTAATCTAATGTAATCAAATGTAATGTAATGTAACATAATGTAATCTAGTCTAATGGAATGGAATGGAACGGAGTGGAATCTAATCTAATATGATCTGATCTGATCTAATCTAATCCAATCCAATCTAATCTAATCTAATGTATCCACACATTCACATATTACTCCTGAAGTGACTTGAATATTATATACATTTCTTCTCTAAAGAGTCTTGTGTGGTCTCCATGTTTTGCCTTTCCTCTGAGCCGGGTTGTGACATTTTCTAGGGGGATGTCTAAAGTATCAGTGTGCAGCTCTATTATAAGAATAAATATTAAAGTGAGAGCTTCCATTTCAAACACTCTGCTGGGATGAGATAGCACAAGTAATTAAAATCACCTCACCTATAAACTGCTATGCTGTGGTTCTTTTTACAGACAAACAAATATAAAATTAATATGCCGACAAACTCTTATTCACTGTCAATATAGTGTGAGTCTGAAGAAACTGTGTCTGACAATCTGAAAATAAATGTTGCTGTTTTAAACAGTGGACTGAGCACAAGGGAAAATATATGATGGAAGAGAAAGAATTACTTTTTCCTCCAGGCCAGATACACTTTTTTGTCTTACAGTGAAAATGCACTTAATCTGACCACTGTATGTTTAGCTTACTTATTTTATCCTCTGACTGACTCTGCCCTCAAGCAAGACAAGGCACAAGGGCAAGTGTTACCTGCATAAAAAAGAAAAACAGATTTGTACAGATGGAAGACACCAGAGGTTAGTCTATAAAAGGACTCACTATGAATTTATTAAAGTATGAATCAAACCAAAATCTTTCCTGAAGCTCAACCAAAACACTTACATTGCAAAAACCTCCCCGTCTCTGGTGACAAAGTTGTTAAATTTTGTATATTCACCCTAACAGCCTCCTGCCTAAAGGAGACACAACATAGTAGTATTCTCTTCAGTGACAAATTATACTGAGATTAGACATAACTGTGGTTTGCAGAAACACTGGCAGCATTTTGTTCTTGCAACTGGATTGTTTTGACAGTTTGACAAAAGACTTCATTGTTATTTTCAGTATTAAAGGTGCAGTGTGCAACATTAATACATGCTTGTATGCTACGTGTTCGTTTTAGACTCAGAAACAGAGGGAAAGCAGCAGAGCACGAGAGAGAGGGGACTTCAGTGGGAAATCTGTCATGAGGTGTTTATTTACAGTACAACTCCTGTTATCATAGATGTAGGATATGGGGCAACATGCTAAATTTTAACCTCATGAGAACCAGGAAAGTACAGGTTTTGGCTTTTTTTAATTAAAGAATTGCCTATATTGGAAACATCATGATGCAATAGTTTTTTCAGATTCATTTAAAAAATATATTTATGGAATGTCCAATGTGTTTGCAGTGGACAGTTTTTTTTTGTTTTTTTTTTTTTTATAAAACTGTGAAACTCTTGTCCACAAATGTGGACAGAAAACCCATAGCTGGGTCATAGGAGGTTAAGGTTAGTATCTTTTTGTACAATTGTTTAATGCCTATGAGTTAATGAAGTAAGTTCATCATTTAATAATAACTGATAATTTGACCCTTGAAATTGATAATTTCACCCTTCAAACCAGTTGCAGTTTGTGGTAACACTGTGTGACTGTGAAAATACAAAATATAAACACAACACACCTGTAAGTTGTGGAAGTGACGTCATGACAACCATCTCTATCCAGGATCTGTTCAGTCACTGAAGATGTGTCTGGACCTTCCACATGACCGGACTATAGTGATTTCTTTTCACCTCACTCTTGAAGACGAACATAAAATGTACCAAGGCAGCGGCTGGTTTGGTCTAGACGTGTGACAACAGATGCAGTCCACTGAGCTGTGTGATATAAAACAACATGTTTCTTTGCTATCTTTGCCACAAATCACAACTTCATTGGCTTGTAAAATTATCTGTTAAATTGACAAACATCACATGTGTAAATGGTGACACGATTCGAACAGGATTGAAAAATCATTTGTTTCTTGCCATTGCCCATTGCTCATATTTATTTCGAAGTTGGGTCCCATGGGGCCCAGCAGAAGAAGGGCAAATAAAAGGTATTTAATACTACAGATTTCTGCATCTAAAATTGTTCATAAGTAAAATACACCTGGTGAAGGTGTCAGTGACTGTTTACATACAGTAGCATCCTACACATTGTGAAATTTTTAAAAAATACCCTGCCTTTGTGTTTCTGCATGTAAATGTACAGTATTTCATTTGCAGTAGCCTGGATAAGACTTTATCTAGGTTTTGAGATACCCGGTACTCTGAAAGTGTCCAGGATACTGTTACATGTTTTCATTTTACCATGGCTTCTGACTATTGGGAATTAATGCACGGGTACTAAATGATGTACCAGATAAACACAAATAAAGACAGCATCTCACATCTAGGGTGACACAGACACAGTTTTGTCTTTCAGTAATGAAATTATGGAATGTACTCGGCAGATTAGATGGAAAAAGCACCAGAGAGCTGACTGTTTCAAGTCCAAAGTACAGAATCTAACTGAAGGTCAAACAATACACAGTGGAAAGGTCACAGTAGAAAACATCATGTCTATCAACATTAAATCCAGTTGCTGAACTCCATCGTGACAACACTCTGCCATCAGTCACAGCTGGAGACCTCTACCCTCTTCCTCATCCTATGTGGCGACTGACAGAATAACAGCCGGAGGACATGTTTACCTGTTGATCTCATCTTCCATGGCTGACAGTAGATTGATACCGGTAAGACAAATCCACCACAGGATGTTTGTCTGTCTCATTTTCTAGAGCCACAGTAACTTTAAAGTTAGGTATCAGGTACTAAAGTATTGAACTAAGGCACCTGCGCAAACAGCAGCAAAAATGATCAACTTGAAGACTAGTGTTTATCATATACACAAGGATATAAGTATCTAGACTTTTCTGTATTCTATGTAAACATCATATCCCGTATTTGATCAAAACTAGGATAAGCCTCATAATAGTGATGCACTGTGATTGTATTGAGCTATTCACTTCACAAAGAAACATCTCAGGCCCTAACATAAGATTCATAAATCAATATTTCCCAATTCTTTGAGCAAACTCGATAGACCTTACCCCAAAGATGTTCCACAACAAATATCAGTTTTGGAAAAGAAGATTCTTGAAAAATTGTTTATGGATGGACGACAACTGACACCAATAGTTCATTGGACTTTCGGGCCATTGGTCTAAAAACTGTTTCACCAATGGTGACATGCATAATTAATGCCTTTATTGGTTATTTTCTGACTAGAGATCAGTATGACATACTGTTGCAAAAGGAGTATTATGTAAATTATGCCTGTGCATTTGGTAGAATGCACATTTTCAGTCACTTATATACGTCTCAATGGGGGAATAGTCGGGGCCATATTTTAATAGCGCTTGGTTACTGCGTATTACGTTGAACACTCAGAGGAGGGCATCGGATGAAAGTCTCTGTGGCTGTTTCAACCCACGTCAAAGACGAGGAAAGTGAGAAGTACTTGCTTTAAAAGTCCGATGAAGTTACGATGGCAACACAGACAAGACATTTTTCAAAGGTAATACATCTATATAAGCCTGAAAGAAATGTGGATGATATCATTTAGAAATCCATTATGGAAGTCTGTCTCCGTCAGCACTCACCACAGTAGCAGGGAGAAAGGTTTGATGGAAAATCAACTTGTCAAATGTCTTCCACACCATTCTTTTGATTTTAACACTGTCTCGCTCAAGTTTTAAATAATACATGAGGCAATTTGTGTACAACAGTGTGTGATTCTCTCTCAACCACCATTTGATCCCATCCTCCTTTCATCTCAATCAGTATAAGAAGATTCACTGAAAGTCTTCAGAGATGATGAATTTTGCATTTTGTGTGAGAGCAATCCCATATGATCCACATATTTTCATTTCTTTATTTCTTGTTTACATGTCATTGGTTTAATCAACAGTGGAGAGAGAGAGACTGCCAAAGCTGCTGAGGATTGTTTACTTTTGAGGCTACTGAATTGCCAACAAAATTCCAGCAGGGAAATCGAGGCCATGAATTTTTCATGTATTCCCTAAGGTCATGCACTCTCACTGATGGAGAGGCTTGGTCTTTGGGGCTGAAGAAATGTGATTAATTCTTTTACAGCACTGATTCGCAACTGTAACATATGTTCACAGTCTGAAGCAATGTAGCAGTAAAGTCAAAGGCTTTGGAAGTTTCCTATATATTTATTGCGAAATGGTGTGACTGGCAGCCTTGATTGTGTTACTGAATGGAACTGTTTTCTATTTATTCTTTTCATGTGGTGCATGCCTTTTTCATACAGTTATGTAAACTATTGTATTATTTGCTTTCCTTGGTAATTTTTTTTTGTACAAATAATTATGATGTTTTTAGCAGAAGGTAGAAATTGACAAATTATTGTAAACCTAAGAACAGATTTCGCCAAAGGACGTAAAGTTAGCAGTAATTTTTGCATTTATCTGAGAATTTTTCCTAAAAAGCCTGCAAATTCAGAGAGATAAGAGATAATAAAAATTAAAATTACATCAAATAAACCTCGTTGTTTTTTTTTTTTTGCAACTTCGTTCATTTATGTCACACAACTGGCTGGCAAACAACTTTAACCTAAGGTAATGAATGCAAGATGTTCTTGAATAACTTAAAATAACATAGTAACATGGTTCTCAGTCAGAAATGTGTGGAATGCTCCTCTGGGTACCACTGGTGTTTGTATGATGCTCAGCGAAAATAATTGTCGTCCTTGTTTTCATATTTCAATTTAGCAAATTTGTTCTCTGTTGAACTAATTTGATAACACACTGACGCTAATTTCATATCACATTTGCGTGTGGCTTCACTGAAATCAGTCTCTTTTTTGCACATACTGTACACATGGAATAAGCAGTAAAACATAATCACATTGTAACACTGGCATGATGAAATATCATATTAGTCAAATTCTAATTCTGTGTGTCTAAATGGAAAAAATAATTATTATTCTATCACCTGCCCATCTAGGGCCTTTGTTGATACAATACATGTTGTGGATCTGTGTGTATATTATTCATAAGGGCACCGCCTATCTCAGTCTAGTTTTAGCATTAACTACAGTATTTATCTGAACAGAGAAGCTCTTTCTATACTCTAGTCCAATGTCATTTGCACCACTATTCAGTTAAAGCTGGACACCCACAGTTCAGTAACAATGTGGAAAAGGTTGTAATCTATTATTCATGCTTTAAGTCTTTAAGAAGAATATATGCTCTTTTGGAGATTACTTCTGTTTCCTGTTCTCTCCAGGTAATGACAGTGAGTCATCACTGAAAGGACACAGGAGACGTATTTTAATAATTAAGCTTTTCTTTAGATTTATGATCCAATCATTAAGCTCACTGTCCGTTAATACCATGAAATTTATGCCTGAGCGATCTGTGAATGTCTAATTCTTGTGTTTCTAATTTTGTGTCAGCTTTACTTGTGTTTTCTCCAAGGAAGTTTGAGAAACAGGTGTTTAATTTCCGTTTTCTTCCAGCTATTATTATACTTTAGAGTTCATCCTTCTTACACTATTGTAAGTTTAGTCTGAGTCTTGTTGGCCATATTCTCCAGTTTGTTTACACCCATCTAACTCCACCCCTTGAGATACATCAGGTCTCAGAGGCTCCTTGGACTTCCAGCCGAGTTCATTTTACTGTTTGATAAATGGGCCTGTCTGCTCTCTGACCCTCAGACTGTGTTTGGATTCCAAATGCATAAAAGGTGAATATATAAGCCCAAATGAACAAACAAGCTTTTCCTTAGACCTTGACACAGATATTGAATGTGTAGCTGCTACCTACACATACAGTAGATTGAGAGGAGAACTGCATTATTACTACACTCAAAGACAACTGCTCCCATCTGAAGAATATACAGTACCACTATACTTTAGTTGAAATCACAATATTTCCTCATACATTTTGTGCAGTTTGTATTTTGCTTCTGTGTTAGTTATCTCCCTGTTGAATCCCACTCAAATGATGAAGGGATAGCCACTACCTTGATCCCAGTCCATTTGCACAAGAAACAAGCTCATACCCGGAGGAGACGATGGAATAAGTAATTTAGCTGGATATAGGCCATTTTCATTGGACCTTTACCTTGAATGATTATTACTTTCAATAAGCCTGCACATCAGCTGAGCTCATGCTGAAAGTCTCGCCTTATATCCTCTTTATTTTAGCCTTATTCATAAGGGGTTGGTTGGTATTGTTATGAAATGGAGCCATTTCATATTACTGCGTTCCATTACTGAGTCTACATTCTATTACGACTCCCACCTGTCCTGCCGGGAAAGCCATTTGTTTTTGGCAGAGCAGGAGGAATGGAAGGCTGCAGTCTTAGACAAATAAAACATTCTTTCATGTGTATCAATAGCAGTACGGTTCATTTAACCTTGAAGATTTTCTGTGGTAGAAATATCTGTGAATGTCATAAGGCGATATAAAGGGCAACTGCAGCTACGTGAGGAACCTTAACCTCTTGCAACTCAGTATAAATTGTAAAATAACCTTCAAGGTGTACTTGTGCCATGACATAAATTTAATGCAGAATAAATTCACAAGACAGCCGGACATGTGGCATTTATTCACATCTATCTACAGTGACTTATTTAAAACAATAACTGTGTGCCAATTAATTCTGAGTGCAGCCTGCTGAAACAATCACCTAAATAAAGTTCTGGCCATTAGAGCCTGCTGATCCAAGAGTGTTTACATTCTCATTACTGGCATCTATTCATCCCTGTGACAGCTGTGGAGGATGCTTACTGACCTGTGATTTGTTACAGGGGAGACAATCACTACCATTAAATTAGTTCTGGGTAAAACCTGCTCATTGTAGCTCACAGACAGCTTTGCATTTTAATAAAGAATCCTACAGTTATTACATATTAAGAAACACATCTCTCTGTGTTTAGCATTGGGTTCCTTGTGTTTTGTTTTTTATTAGAATTTTTGAAATGAAAGCAAAACAGGAACAATATTTCTTATGACCTAGAATACTAAAAGTAACATGTTTCTCTCTAATTTTAATTCATGCCAGAGAAATGTCTGTACCTGCTTGATCGTTTTCAAATAAAACTCCAGTTAATGGAAGCACTACATTAAGCCTCACAAACAAGGATAAAACTCATGTCATACTGGTGTTTACTGTGTTTTTAACTGCATGATTGGTTTTTCCTTTTCATCGGCTGAGACTTTCCGTATTACAGTTTCTTGATCCATTTCATCTGCCTCCATGTACACAACAGAAAGAGCTTTAATCTGTGTTAACTAATCTTAACTGTGAAAATGTGTGTCTTGTTTGCTCGTTTCCATTTCAGATTGCAGGTGCGATTACAGTAGGCTAGTAGTTTAATTTCACATCCCTGTTGCTACCACCAATAACTTGCATATGGCTCTAAAATTAATGTTTAGTCTAAGTGAGAGATTATTATGCCTCCTTCTCCAACTTCACTGTAGGTTACAGCTCAGCCAGATATGGTATTCACACCTACACTGCCATGCTTATTGTTCATCAATACCTCCCACTCTCTGCTGTAGAGCGGTGTATTTCCCCCCACACTGAGCGGTGCATAATATGTATTGTATGTTCACCCATAAATTCCAGCATCAATCTTGGTTCAGAAACAATAGCCTTGCTGGCAGTGCTTCAAGCCTGATACATTTTCAGATTGCTGTGCAGGAGCCTTCAGCGCCGTTCTATTTCCAGTATGTGTCCAGCATGCAGAGACAGCGAGAGGATTAACATTGAGTGGAGAGCCAACACCTGCTATTCTGAAGTTATTAAATCCTAGCTGATGAAATATGTGCTGATTGGTTTCAAAGAGTTTATCTAATTAAACAAGGTCTCTACTGTGTACATCTGTTGATAAAGTCATACAAGGATATTTGTTTCTGCAGCTCACTCCACCATCCACCCACTTCTGTATGCTAAAATCTAATGGTTATTATCCAGGCAGTATCTTTCAGGCTCCTTTAATAATCAGAGGTTTTCCTGTCATCACCAGCTGTGCAGATATTAGCTATAAGTACAGATGGAGGAGCTGTCGACAGTCTAACAGAATGCCATATATTCATATATATGAAGCCATAAATGCCTTTTAAAGCTCAATTCACACCAAAAAGAATTTATTTACCTGGGAAAAAGAATTCCTGGTACTATATGTGTACCAAAGAAGTACGATGAAGCCATAAACACAATAGGCCAGGATGGAGGATATTGAAGTTGTTCTATTTGTTGTTCCTTGTGGTTGTTGTTTTTTTTTTTTTACTACATTGCAGATATAGATAACTTTATTTATCCCACAGTGGGCAATTCTGTTAACAGTCTTCAATATGAGTGGATCATAGAAGACTATTCAAAAAAACACAGAGATCGACATTTCAGACATCATCAACATACACATACACACATTGTCAGTATGAGCAGCTTAACACAATCAATAGTATATGTGTGTGCTGAAGCATACAATATCTCAAGGAAAAAAAAAAAACAAAAAACAAAGTAAACAACCCTATAACCCTAACTCATTCAGCAGCCTTATAGTAGAGGGACTAAATGAGTTTGTGTATGTTTGTTCTCCTCTGAGGTGCATAGTATCATCTCCCTGATGGCATTAACGTGAGTCTGTCTTTGAGGACATGGTCTGGTCGGTTTAGGATCCTCCTGGCTTCCTCCACCGCCTGCTTCTTCCATAAAGATTTCAGGTCTTTTAGGTGAACTCCTATAATTTTGAAGCAGACCCTAATAATACTGCTGACTGAGACTGTTTTTGTCTTTCACAGACAGCCCATTATAAAAGTAAAAAAAAGGAAAAGGTTAAAAGACTTTAAAAAAAAGAACAATGGCTTAAACATAGTGGGCGACCATAAGTGTGGAATGCTGCCAGTGTGTCCACCTGCAGCCCAGTCTAAAAACGGCACTTTAGCCTAAACAGGCTAAAATGTAGTTAGTTAAAATGTCCTGCACATAAATAATCATCATGAATATAGTTCAGAGTTAATTTATTTGTCTGTATGTAGTTAAAAAAATATATATATAAACCAACGCAATGTTTTTTTCTTTATTATGTTAAGATGCTGTTTTTCCGCAAGTTTGTTTTGTTTGTTTACTTAGGAAGAAAGTGGTCTGTATACAATCTAAACTGTTAGGTTGTCAGTCTTGTATTGTATTTTGTTGCATTGGCCAAGTTGAGTTTGATGTCCAATCAGGATTGAAGGGCGGAACCTAGGTGTGCAGAGTGCTGGAAATTCGCAGGCATTCGGCTGTTGACTTAGTGCTGGAAAGAAGGTTTACACTAAACAAAAAGGCAAAATGGTCGCAAACTAAGTGTTGGATGAAGAGTCTTCACGTCGGGTGCTGCACTTTTTTCCGGGATGAGTGAGTAAATCTATATATTGTTGTCTGTGCTGAGATAAGATGTTGAAGGTTGAAAAAAATATAATTGCTAACCGTGTGTTAGCGCCATTAGCTATTAGCGCCCTGTATGCTAAGTACAGGGAGTTTTACAAGGATTTATCAAATTAATAGACTTTCTAAACTGCAGTGAACCGAGAGAGAGAGAGAGACAGAGAGACAGAGACAGAGAGACAGACAGACAGAGACAGAGACTTTCTGCTGTGGATAGTGACAGTCTGAGGTTCCACAAGTACATGTTCTAGCCAGCTACTGAGCTAACTCTCTGACCATAACTCCACCTGCCAATTGTCGGGTCTGCCTGATCCGGCTAAGGACGCACCGTGCCTTCTCAGCCACTCATGGTTCCGTAAGTACTCTAGAGCACGTGCCATTTTATTTTCTACTTTTATTAACAAGTGAAGGTCCCGCTGATTAGTATGTATGGCTACAACGCACCAGGGAAACATCAGGCCTGCAACATTGGGGTACATTTGAGCGCAAAGGGTTATTTGGAACTGACATTTAAAGGAGGGGTGTTGTGCATTATTGTATTGTCTTGAATGTTTGTGTTATTTGTTATGAGCATTGTTATGAACTGAAATGTGTTATTTTGACTATCTATTTCCTGTGTCGTGTTTCTAAAGGTTACTTATCTTTAAATAGCATTACAGAAGTTGATGTTCATTTATTCTTAGTGGGACAAAAACTAGCATTATTATTTTACCTGTTACGTGGAGGCACCATCATTTAAAACTCATTTAGTAATTCCAAAGGTATTTATTTTTACTGCTTCTCCTGTTTACCACTGCCCCGCCCAGACCATCATAATAACAGAGGGTTATTAACCTACAGTAGCTACTTGGGATAGGCGCTACACACCAATCAGCGTTCAGCAACCATATCACCTCAACACAAGCCTGCTGATGGCACCACATGTGACTCATATTGTCAAGTCTCCAGTGGGCCCCTTTAGATGTCAGTGTTGCATACTGTAGGTTATGTTTTTCTCAGTGTTTATGCTTTCATGAAAAAGCACAATGTTATCATCAGTGTTATCACAAAACTGGTGAATCCTCCAGTTTTCCCTGCATATGAAGTTAAGAGCTGACACCAACTCGTCTACATGACAGAACTTCTCTGGGGACGCACAGGAGGGATTTTTTATGTTTTATTCATGTTTCATCAAAAAGTGCATCTCACTATCACTATCCTCACTGATATTTAATGATGCTTCAAATTATATCCATAGAAGAGAGCTGCATCAGACTAAACAGGCAGGTTTTCAGAACATCAGTTCGTGTCAGTGTAAATCTAGTTCTAAGCACTATAGCAGTGTTTTTCAACCTGGTGTGCCGCGACACACTGATGGGTGTGTCGTCGGGTGTGCTGAGGGAGGTTCGCCGATTTGGTCTGGTTGGTCCAATGAAATTATTCGGTTTCAGCGTAACTGTCGTAAACGAAACAGCGCCATTCGGTTGTGGCGTGACTGAATAATTTTTTTGAACCAGTTGGTGATCTGTCATGGCACACTGGTGTGTCGCAGCACACTAGGTTGAAAAACATGGCACTATGGAATGAGAGCTGAATGTGCAAGTCAGTCAAGGGTTAGATGTTATTTGGTTCTTAACCTGTAAAGACCCAAACATCCACCGATGACCAAAACTATCTACTGATGTAAACTGTTTAATACCTGTTAATCCACTAATCCTACCAATACACGTAAATAATTGGTGTAAAATGCAGTTCATGGTTGAATGTGTGATCTGTAAAAGCAGTGTTCCTTTGATTGTCTAAGAGGGCTGTCTATGTAACACTATATAATTTTTGATGAACCTTTAAGTGCTTTTTCTATTTATATTCAGTACCAAGGGAAATTTTAACTCATCAGTGCCTCTAATGGCGAATCTGGTCGTCCTTTAAACAGCAAAAAGCTGACAGGATCTCAGTTACATAAACACATAAATATTACTAAATAAAGTAGATTTATACTTTGCCTCTCTCATGAGATGAATGTTTTTACCCATATGTCTTATACTAATTATCACAGATGTAGTTTTGCCCACACCATCTAATTAAAATTGAAGTTTGCCTTTGAAATGTAACCCAGACAATTGCATGAGGTTTACAGTCCACATGTGGGAATAGTCCACACCCATAAAATCATTAACCAAGCACATGTACATCTGCCAGTCCTCCCAAAATCAATTCATGCCCTCAGGCTGCAACTTCCACACCAGCAGCGCTATTGTTCCCTCACTGGCTGACAGCCAATCACAGACCAGATACATTGGATTACATCACCAGCAATAGCATCGAATACTGAGAGAATATGATCCACAGTGGGTCAGATTGGAATAGTATTTGTTTGAAGGAATCGTTTTCTGAGAGTAATACAAGTCTTTTTTTCACTTCGTCTTCGTTTCATGCTTTTATGTTAATGTCTTTATCAGCCATTAACCTGGTCTGAGGCTGAAAGAAAAATAATATTCCACTGGAAAAACAAAACAAAAAACACGGTTTAAGTTCAGGACTAGTCTGAATCCATATGTGGATAACTGAAGCATTAGATATGAAGCAGAGACAGATACTGTAGGTCTAGAGAAAAACTAACTCATGGAAATCTACATATTTTTGTGACTGTAGACAAGCTCGTCAGTCACTCACCTCAGACATGGGCTTGTTTCTTTGAAAGAAGCAAAAAAGAAACTTTTTCAGTATTAATAATACCTATAATGAAAGAGTACAGATCTTCCAAGAATGATTAACTTTGCATGATAAAGTAAATCTCATCTGCTCGTGAGATGTTTTTCATCTTACTGATAAAAACCTGAAAAACTTTAGGACTTCAATATAAATTACTCTTATGGATGCAAAAGAACAGAAGATTTTTTAAGATTCAAATCAGAATTCCATTTTATCACCATGCCTTTTAGAAGTCTGTATCAAAAAGCAGTGAATTCAAGGTCTCGGTTCAGAGATGGCAGGATTTTGCAGTAAGTTGTAGAGAAAATTAGCTGTGAAACCTTGACATATGACAGCCTTTCCATCAAAACCTGTCGGTAACTGGAAGACCCTAGGACCCTCCAAGGATTGTATTCAGTAATATAAATTAAAACCTCGTCAGATGTGGAGCATGTTACGGTGGCCCTCGTATAGCGTGGCGCGGCAGAGAAGAGGGATTAGGTCGAAATCACAACACGCTTGGAACACAGAAGTTTCAAATGGATTAGCATGAGTGTGTATGTGTAGAAGCTATAGTAAGTGTGTTAAAGTGGGTCTTTTCACCTGATTCCATTGAATGAATCCATTGACTCATTGTCTCATTTGCTGCCAAAAATTGATTTAGCATCAGAAATATTTAATTGTACTCCTCATCTCTTTAATGCTGCAAAGACAAAGTTACACAAGGATAAACAGGCACTCTGTCTAATTGGAAATTAATCATTGGAACATGGTTAGACTAAAATAGGTGCATGTGTCTTGTTTTATTTATGCTTTACTTTGTCTCTGTTAATGCCTCTGTCTTAGTCGGCCTCTGCGTAGTAATCACGACTGAGCTTGTTATAAATTAGGCGTTGGGTCTACATCACTCTTTAAGCAGATTAGAAGACTTTTACCACTTCTAAAATTCAACTGAGAATGACTCTCTTTGTAAATCCTACTGAACCACTCAAAAACGTCTAGATTATAGTGACAGGTGGTTGTAGAAATTGTGAAAGGCACATCAGTCACATCAATGACATTTTACAGCCCATTGTAGAAATAAGAGAGTTGTTAAAAGCAATTATCAGTTGAATATTTTTGATTCTTACCTTTAAATTATCAAATGTATTTAGCACTGTGGATTACAGACTTTAATCACATAATAACATGTAAACAAACAACAACCTGTTTATTTGAAATCAGTGGAACACATATTTTGGAGCTTTCATACATCAAAATCCATTAATAATACTAATAATGCTGGACCTACTGCACCATTGATATTATCAATATGACTTTACTTTGTTTATTGTGCAAAATCATTGCAATTCAACAAACAAAATGTATTTATTTATTTTCAGTATGGGCACTTCAGATGGGCATTAACTGCAATGTCTGTAGTAACCATCCATCTGTGTGTATCTGTCTGTTCGTCAATTTAATCTTATTCCAGACATTTCCAATTTAATACATTATGAAGTTTCACAAGTTTTACAGAAACAGCAAAATTTGGAAAAAAAAATGTCTAAATATTTCTATGGTCACTGATAAATGATGGATTACGTTCATCATGTCTGTTTGTGACTTCTTTCTTTGTTGTACTCTATGCGTTTGTTTTTCCTTTCTCTCTTTCCCATTTTCCACTCCACCACAGCCGGTTGAGGTAGGTAGCTGCCTACCTGGAGCCTGTATATGTTTTTGTTTTTTTTTTGAAACATTATTTTAAGGTCCTGACCTTAATTAAAGTGCCTTGAGATATTAATGTATTATGATTGGCT
>JAPQRQ010000005.1:6217932-6228751 GCA_037367365.1 Apogon talboti | reverse complement strand
AATACATGCTAAAGTTAGTTTTTTAAAATTTCTTTGTCTGTCTTTTTTTAATACAACATTCATTGTTGTTTTCTAACATTCAGCGTTTAGGTTAAGGTATTATTAATGAATCGTTAGATTAATCGACGCATCGAAAAACTATTTTCTAGATTAATCGATTATAAAAATAATCGTTTAACCCAGCCCTAGCAGAGATTGTGTTGCTGTGCTCTGCCCTACACTCTCCCCAAGTACCTGGCCCCTCCCCCTCACACTCAAACGGGGCTGCGCGATTCGTGCCGCGCGTACCTCATAATGGGTATGTGCAAAGTGAAAGTTAACACGTGTTACTAATTCCTTTACGTCTCCCGCTGTTGTGAAGTTCATTTAACTTTTCCCTACCTCCTGAAACTTCAGAATTTTCATTTGAGGGGGCAGGATGTTTGTGTGTCGTCGTTGGACCCCCCTCCCCAAACGCTAAAAACACATGGGAGCCGGGTGGCGCAGCCAGCATTTACTTTTGAGCTGTTTGCAAATACCCAGTAGCTGCAGATGGAACTTTTCAATAACTAGTAAATATGACTAATTGATAAGATGTTTTTTGTGAATGAGCCTTTTAAAACCACGTAATGTATTAGTTTAAAAACACCTCACATCAGCCTATGTATTATCACTGTCAGCTGAATGCAGTCACTTGTTTTTATTTTAAAATGATCAACTATAGTATCAAATTCTATGCTAAGTATTTTAATTTAGTAGTGTTCTGCTTCTTAGTCTTGAATCATATTTTGGGTATTATAAGAATTTGTGTTCATGTACATATATGTCCTGTGTATATCAATGTTCTTATTTCATATATCGGCCGGTATAATGGTTATCGGCCATTATATTGGATATCGGGCGATATATCAGATATCTGTTTTTTTTTTGCCCCCAATATCGGTATTGGCATCGGCCCCAAAAATCCCATATCAGCCGGGCTCTATATATTACATATAATGGTGAAATTTTCAAAGTCTCCACAATTTCTCCGCAATTCTGAAATTGTTCAATAATTTGTAGTTGCACTTTTTCACAGATTGGCAAACCTCTGTTCATCTTTATTAGAGACTGTGCCTCTAAAATGTTCTTTTCATGCCCAGTCATGTTACTAACATGTTGCCAGTTGACATAAGTTGCAAAATGTCCTGTGCCTTTTTCTTTTCAGTACTTTTCTAGTGTCGTGTTTCCTTGTCCCAGCCTTTTAAGACAAGTTACAGACGTCAAATGTAAAACTTCAGATTTTATTGTTTCGAATGCTTTAATTATTTAGTATGTTTTCTACGTCTTACATCATGTGAGGAAAATATTGGTTTATGAGATTTTAAAATCACTGCATTGTTTTTGTCAATGTTTTGTAGACTGTCCTAACTTTTTTGGAATTGGGGTTATACTTACTGAGGTTACTAAGGGTCCTAGTTCTTGTAAAGACGATTCTGTGAACATAAATATTTTAATTACACAATATGGAAATTAGCTGTAACATTGGTTAGACTACAACGGAATTTAGAGAGTGTAGATCTTTACTTTTTCCACAATATTATTAATCCACACACTAACCACAAATTATGACTGTTGTTTTCCTTCTATTTGAGAGCTGGACCACTGGTTGCTTTATTTATTATTTAACGGTTACCATTCTGTGCTGTTGAGTTCGCCTGGGGTGCTCCAGTTTTTGCGGAAAAGGAAAAACAATTTCAGACTCTACCATTTTTATGCATTGTCTCAAAATTTAAGCGATTAGTTCATGGCCTTTTTTTTTTTTTTAACCCATATGGCATTACTTCCACAACTAATAATTTGAGAATAAGCTGACAAGAAATAAGTTGACATTTTGCTCCAGTTTATTTCCCTGGAACCCCACAGTAGTCCTTCTGTTAAATATGTAGCACAAGTGTTAAAGATGCATCAAAGTGCAGCACAAATGTTCCTCTGCTGAAAAGAAGTCATCAATAAAGTACACACTCTATAGCTGCACAGAGACCCACATATCAACCAATACACGCTTAAAGAATATATTAAATCGATCAATAAGCAGCTAATAGATTAACTCTGCATTCAGAGACATAACTTCACCTTTACTTGATTCAAGTGTTAACTCCTCTTCTGGGGGCCCACCGTGCTGTGTTCAGACGTTCTTTGAAGCTGCTATATAAATGTAGGTTTCCTTCACACACACACAATCAGCAGTTGGTCTCACTGCTTCACACTATTAGGGTTGATTCATCTCGTCACTAGGCCGCCCACCACTAATCTTTCTGCAGTGGAGTAGTTGCTCCCACAGCGAGCCTTGATCATCAGCTGCATCTTACAAACAACACTGTGTATGAATACCTTCAGTTCATGGAAAACTCTCAAACTCTTCAATACAAATAGAAGTTGTACAACGTGTCTGAGACTGAATTTGCATTTTAACAATAGGAGTCCTATTTTTTAAATAGGACCCCTAGGTGTGAATCAGAAAATTTGCAGTATATCTCATTTCCATTGTTGTTTCTGTTGTATTTTCTCCCAAAACACACGTCACCAAAATGCCATAGATAGTACTGAATAACTGTATTTCTTTTCTATTTTGAACTACTTAAGAATAAAATAAATGTGAGAGTGAATGAATGTTTCTCTTTTTATTGCAGCTCTGTGATGAATTGTTGGTAGCTGGGATAAGCTCCAGCGTTCCTGTGACCCTCTCGGGATTAAGCAGCTCGGAAAATGAATGAATGAATGAATGGTAATAAAATCTGATCTGATAGTGTATTAGCGTTATTCCAAGTGACATGTTAGCACACTCCTGCTATGGTTAGAGATTTTGCATCATGCTCTTGCTTGCTGTATTTTTTTTCATCCAGAATTGCGTCACAGTTGAATGAAATGTTCCATTCTAGCACAGGCGGAGCAGGTTTAGTTTTCTATATATCTGCCTGTATCATGACTTTTCCTTTCTCACTTCCTCAGCAATGTATATTTGGGCTGGAGCCAAGAGCACTTGGTCTGTATGTATTACTACAGAGGGTTTCTAGTTATCAGGATGTTGCAGACAGGTTTTCAGTAGCAAGAAAGCCACTGATACAGGCTATGTGAAGGTACTTCATTGATGAGTGGTGATAGAGGCTTTGCTTACCTTTCGCTGGTATTGCAGTTTGCCAGGTGACCAAGCAAACAGTCTGCACTGCACTGCAAGTGATAAGCATAATGCAACTGCTGCTGAAATAAGGTGGATTTCATGGACAATTCTCCCAAAAAGTTTCTGCCAAGTGTGTAAACAGAAAAAGCCCTCACTATGATGCACCACATATTTGTCAAGCACATCTAATTATAAGTGGAAGTTCAGTTTATTGTGATTAATTGTTGACTGTAGATACTCAGTGATGTTTGACAGTGTTTACAATGACCTATTAGCAACAAACAGTACCACTACCAGACTTATTTTCTAGGCTGTTGTCAAAAGCTGCCCAAAATATTATGAATAGTGATAGAATCAGTAAATTGTCATGCACAGTGAGAGCCATGTGTTCTGTTTTTGAGATTCAAGGGAACCCTCAATACAATGAGGGAGTTGGATGTAATTAAAGCTGTAAAAAGTGCCTAAACCAAACCTCAGAGTGGAAAATGGTTAAATATCAATGTCATTCCTGAATAACATGGTGCAATAAGCTGTTGAAGAGGTCATATGTAGTACTGATGTTTCAAAGTCTCAACAGCAGGGGAAGGTCATGTACCAGAACACACTTAAGGACTACCAAAACCACCAACAAATCAACATTATGTATCCTCAGACTGTGTCACTCACTGAATAAAGATTAAAGCTCATTGTTTACTCACATCTGTATTATGGTATCATCAAGTTGTCTTTTTCAAGCAAAAATACATAGCAGGTTATTTTGACATTCAGGTAAAATACCTGAGTCTTACAATCTTCAGCCAGTGCTGCAACAGCTGACACTTTACATTATAGCCTTGTTAGCTTAGCTTTGTTTTTAGGCAGAAAACAGCCACAGTAAAAGAACAATTAGCTACCATTTCCCATACAGTGTGTGTTAATATCACATAACTTTTTACCTTCATAAGCTTAATAATCAAACTCAACCATGTGGAAGAAACTGTGATTTCAGCATCAAACTCCATTCTCTTTATTTAGAGCTGTGGCTAGCAGGGAAAATAACAGTTGTTTGCTCTTTTTATGTTATCTTTTGTCTTTTTCTCACTTTTGTCTCTTTCCTTGACTCGAAAACTTTTCTTAGTGGTTCTTGTCCAGTCTCATCACTTTCTGACACTTTGGTCAAAGGCCCTGTATTGATAGTGACTCACTACTCCCTCTAGTGGTCACATAAATCCGTCAGATCATCCATCTGAAAATAGTGTTTGTTCTTCTATGATGTAATACATTGGCATCTTTGGAATAACGTCAGAGCTCTCTGTGATACTTTTTTGGCTATTTTCTCATATCTGAAAGGAGAAATACTTCACATTGCTCCTTTTGAACAGTACAATATTGATATACATAAAGCAAGAAATGGTATGAAATGCATTGTTGGTTTAGAAATAGTCATAAGTGATGCTATTTGTAGTTTGCGCTGAGTTAAAATCATTATGTGCAGTACATATTTTTGGTAGATATATGAAAATTACCTGATCCTAAATACCTAAAATAGTATGTCTCAGCAATTTGTACTTGATTAAAGTCTTTAAAATTATAAGTTGTATTTTTGGTTTTGAGTCTTTCCTCAGATTTTTCACCTTCATTGTATTAAATGCTGGAATAGGTGGCATCCATCCAGAAGGCATCCTGAACCCCCTTTCAAAGCAGGATCAATGAAAACTCTTCAGAAAGGGCCTCTCACCACGTTGCCAAACTTAAAAAGTTGTGAAAGCAGCTCATCTTGGTCACTTAAATTGGCAATCTCATTCTTTCTAGCACGATTCAGAACTGTGAGGGTATAAACATAAATCAAAGTCAAAATCAAGTGTTTCATCCTTCTACCCAGCTTCCCCTCACCTCAGTAGTACGGTACAACACCTGCATTATTACCACTCTGCACCAATCTACCACTCCATCAAACACTTGATCCTACTCTCACTCTGATGCATTAAAAGTTGGATATTTGTTGGATTTTGCAAGCTGTTCTGTTGCAGATGCCTTTCAGTACAGTACTTTAGTGTGACAACAGTGCACCTAAAACCTTTCTTCAAAGAATGACAATGACACAGCAAGAAAGAAAACGAGCACTTGAATTTGTTTTCCTGTCATAACTCAAAAAGCGCTCCTCCTTTAGGGTAGTTCAGAGCACAGTTGTTTGTATTACTCGTACTGCATAAACCAACAGATTATCTATGTTTTTTGGAAGAACAAGGCTTTCAGAATATTTCCGAGAGGAAAATTAAATGAATTGTAAGACAAGCAATAACAGGAATGTGCTTTTTAACACTCTAGGAGGACTGATCCATTTTATAGCAGGAGTCTGATGCATTATTATGATCGATATTAATATGTCTGGGTAGTCTTTCTAAGAACTGATACCATTCTCTACCTTTCCAACCATTTCCTTTGCTCATTTATTGTTATCCATTTATTATTATTAACATTGTTATTATTCAGTAATGTCAGGTGTTGGAGTTATCACAGTAGAATGCTTCTACTCTGCAAAGATTGCATTAATGAAAAGTCAGTGTATCAGCAGTACCTGCTGTGGCGTTACTCAATACTGAGTTAGGATTAAATTTTGGGATGTTGCCCATCATTGTTCCTAGACCTTTTCCATTTTACTTACTATTGCAAGTTCAGGTCCCTCCAGCTTAAATCTTTAACATTTAGGGGGGATTTAATGGCAAAAATGGAATATAAGCGTAACCCAGATAGAAAATGGGTTCAGGCAGAGATAAGTTACAGGCAATGGAGCTATTGAGTTTTGAGCTTATCCATTGATTCCTCTTTGTTAAATGGTAAATGTTGCTTGAGATGATCTGAATAATTTGGCAAGCATTTTTGATAAGAAGGTAAAATACAGAGTTGAGCGTTATTTCTACAGTTTAAGAAAAACATTATTGTCTTTAACTGTTAAAACGTCTATGTTCCTACAGCAGAAATACAGCTTTGACAGCAAATCAAGTATTTGTATTTGTGAGATAATGTACATACTGATTACTAAGATTTGCAAACTGAAGCTATTTATCTTAATGTGTGATATTTATGTTTTCTGGATGTATGCTAAGTATATGTAGTTAGAGTAAAATAATTCTGATAGCATTTGATATTGTGATTTAATCCAGTGTTATACAGCAGAAGAAAACGGAGGTCCTAAAATAATGAAGCAGAACAAGGAGCACAAACCCATTTCTAAATGCACATCAGGTATTTTGTAGAGTGAGAAGATCTGTGGTGAAGGTCCAGTGATTCCAGATGGCGAGTCTCCCAAAAGCCTCTTGATCTGCAACTCCAGGACGTGAACCGTCAATGAAACAGCCGATGATCCTTGTGCCATGTGACAGGATCAAGCTGGTCACCGGAACGGTTGAACCTCAAACCCATACATTTAGAATCCGCTGTTTAACTCTGACTGACCTCATTCTAGACCTACAGATCACGCCCACAACACTGGCTTTAAACACACAATCCATAGAGCACATTTGCATTTTATTTTTAATGTTGCAATTAGCACTGTTTTCTCTATTGTTTTTAGTATTGCACTTACATGTTTTTGTCCTTAACTACGAGTGACTACAATATTATTAGACAGCTCACTGTGTTACTACAGCGCCTCAGAAGAACTTTATTTTGCTCTTTCTTAACATTTTCTAGTGTGTGGCATCCATCATTAAGGTTCATTAGCATCAAGTATTATGCCTGAATCTGGTTCAGAGTCATTATTCCGTTAATCAGAAAGCGCACACAGATACTGGTAATAACTTCACTGCTAGATGCCAGTAAAGCTTATATACTCATCCTCTAAAAGTGGTTTCTGAGCTTTGAGGGGTCTGTATTACTGGATGTCCTCTGCATAAATAAAGGTTAGTTTTTCCATCTGGCTGTATGAGATGGAAAGTTTTGAAAGTCCCCTCACTACATGAAAGAACAACAACCTCTGAGTTGCAGCTACAACCTCGAAATGGCAAGTTTTGACAAAGACATTCAACTTTATATGTGGTGTTTTGTTGTGCAGAGATTTTGTCATTTTAATACCACAACACGCTTCCTCATGGGCACATGCTCCACAAAAACAACTTCTCTCTGGACGCTATTTTGTAAAGGCACTGTCACTGTGTCCTGTGCTCAGTGCCACACAAGATGAGTGTAGTTTGTTTAAAGAACTAGCCAAACAACCCTTACCGACTAGAACAGTGGTTCGCAAACTTTTTACAGTGGAGTACCCCCTGAAATATATATTTTTAGCCAAGTACTCTCCAAAAAATGAGGCAAAATTTGTTGCTGTGCCAAAGGTGTCTGTTTTTATTTTCACAACTTTGTAAATACACAACATATATTTAACTTTAATATATTAAAAATAACAAATCTTTATAAGCTAATTTTGTGTGCAAAATGTAAACTGAAAAGTGCCCTTTTTCATTGATAAGAAAAATAAATTAGATAGTCTAATGAATACATGAACCTTTCATCAACAAAAAATACATTTAATTACTCAAACTCATCTTGAATAATATAAATTACAAATGTTCTTAAAAGGTTACCAAAGCATAAACAAAATGACTGACGCTAATATAAAAGATAAAAATATTGATATGAAATAAGGTCAGGAGTGTCTGTTTTATTCTATGAATATTTTAATTGTGTTTTATATTTCAGCATTAATTCTCATTTATTTTCTATTCAGAACATGATGACTTATTTAATGTATTTTTCCAAAAACATTTCAGGTATCCCCTGGGCTTCTTCTGAGTACCCCTGGGGGTACCCGTACCCCCATCTGAGGAAGACTGGTCTAGAACAACTATAGAGTAATGAAGTATGGAGATGGGTCTGGATATTATTATTACTTAAAGGAAGATCCTACCTGTGAGCAGAGATTAAGGTCATGTTATCAGACTTAACATGCAGGTTCTCATGCGCCTGATGACTGGTTGATAAAAAGTGCTTTTATAAGTTATCAGAACTCATCCTTTTACTTATGGGGTCTGACTCAAACTTCCCCCAGCCTCAGTCTGCCTTACCTGCTGCGCTTCTACCTCCTCATGACCATCTACTCTCCACAGTCCAATAATAATATGCTTTTTCATGTATTATGCATCAAGTTTACTACAGCTGATGAATGCAAAATCTGTTGGACTGTGCTCCGTCAGGACCGATCTACTGATGTTGGAATTACTGGCCAAGTGATTTGGATTTGAGATGAAAAGTACAGCGTACTGAAGCTCAGGGGCCAATAACTCAAACATTAACATGCATATTGCTTCCTTTTTCTTTCACCCAGTTTATTATATCTAATTGAAATCTATTTTTTTCCACAGACTTCACTTGGTTTTTGTGTATTTATGAGATGGAGGTAAAATTATGTGTTATACAGTGAAGTTATTATATGATTGATTATGCGATGATGTTCAATGGACTAATTCCAGGATTGAATCAGAATGGACAGATGGAGTCAAAACTCACTGAATCAGTAGAATTTCACCACAATGTGTTATTGTCATTTTCTAGTCATAAAAAAATCATATTTCCTCTTGCTTTTTTCCCCATGTCATTTGATTGCAACAGAATTATGAAATCTGACCATCCTAGACAATGACAGCAGAGAAAACAGAGGAACAGAAGCTATAAACAAAGAAAAAACCCAGAATAAAAGAAATATCAAACTATTTAAGAAAATGATTGTGGTAACAAAGTCCCCCCCAAGGTTTCCGACATAAAAAAGTAATTGACTTAACTGACTTAAATGAGCAGCACTAAGGAGAGTGCAAGCACAGAGAAATTAAACCTTCAGAATCATAAAAATCCATCACAGCTATACCGTTGGGATCACCACTTGCTTCACCATAGGAGAAATTCTCCAGAATATTGAAGTCTGCTGTAGATCATTTAAAGACAGAAAAAGACACATTAAAAGTGCATCAATTAGAAATAGAATGGTTATTAGGGTTACTGTTTTTAAGCTATACAAAATGATGTCTTTAGATCTCATGCTAATCGTCATATTCCATCTTGCTGCTTTACCTGTTGCCTTTCTCGTTCTCTCTCCATCTTGAAGCCACTCCAGTCTGCAATCATAAGGCTCTTTTCAAATACCTGATTTTCACCTCCTGGACTCCTATACCTTTTGATTCTTGATCATTGCCTCAAAGTAGATCTTGGTCTTCTTGATGGATGTCTCATTCTCCAAAATGCACAGGCCGTCCAGAACTATGAAATAGTTTTGTGAAAGCCTTTTCAGTGTTCAGACCTGTGACATATAGAAGAGGCTTATAAGTCTGAATTATATAAACCAGACTCTAAATATGAACATCTTCCTCAATCTGAAGTTTAAAGCAGCATATGACTTTCAACACCAATTTTTCTTCCAATTTGTAAAACTCCAGTGATAGCCGACTTATCACTAATCCATTAGTCTTCCCGTGCTAACGCACCTAAATCACTTCCCTCACATTGAACAACTTCACCATGTACTCTTATCACAAGCAGTGTGTTTGTTTACATTCCAAACTGAAACTTCACTCGGGCTTTTTCAGAAATTTTATCGTGAAGTGCATTGTGGGAATGGGAATTTCATGCAGCTGCATCAGCAACAACAAGAAGCAATGAAACCATGTCCACGACTGGGTCAGACGACATGGAAGCAATCACTGTAAGTCAGTTGTCATCTTATAATACAGGGTGTGTGATTGTCAAAAACAATACTTACACATCAGTTTCATGACATTTTCGGAATACGTCATTGTGTAGGCTTATCATACACGTACTGTAAGGAATGAGTGAGCGGTGAGGGCCCGGACGTACCCTGTATGCTTGCAAGGCGTGTATGATAAGCCTACACAATGACATATTCTGAAATTGCCATGAAACTGATGCCTAAGTATTGTTTTTCACGATCACACACCCTGTATTATAAGATGACAACTGACTTACAGTGATTGCTTCCATGTTGTCCGACCCGGTTGTGGACATGGTTTCATTGCTTGTCTCCGTAGTCCTGCAGCTGCTGTGCATGTGTGGAATCCCCAAGGGGAATGCTATGTCTTCAAACAAAAACACAGCTGATTATGTTGACAGGTGGTCAAAACTATACTGTTTTATAATCTTCATGTGCTGTCAGCTAATAGTTTACATTATAATTTTGTTAGCTGTGTTTCAGACAGAAAACAGCCACAGTGAAACCACAAATCACCTGTGTTTTCAGTAGGTTATGTTGTCAGTAGCTGCACTAAAGATGTGATTGGAATCGTCCAAACGAGGTCAGAACGGTCACAGTTTAGTCTGAACCATGAACAGCAAACATAGTAAAGATAATAACATCCCATAATAACTTTATATCTTCATAAGCCTCATAATAAAAAAGACCTGTATAGAGGAAACACTGCAATTTCAGCATCAAACTCCATTCTTGTCATTTAGAGCTGTGTCCAGTGGTGAAAACAACAGTACTTCTAACTTTACCTCAACTAAATTTAGCACTAAAAAAAACTGTCTAACATTTCTGTCATTACTAAATTACTGTTTCTTTTTAATTTATTGTTATCACCTGTGTTTCAAACCTGTATTCTTTCATGGGGTGTGCTGCTGACCTCTTGGCCAGGTCGCCCTTGTAAAAGAGATCTCAATCTCAATTGGACTTTATGGTTAAATAAAGATTTAATAAAA
>JAPQRQ010000005.1:6203806-6214279 GCA_037367365.1 Apogon talboti | reverse complement strand
CCCTCCCTCCCTCCCTTGGTGGCTTTAGACAAGAGTTCATCCCTCTTGACATTCATCAGCCCATCAATAGGACAATGTGACCATGATATCCTAAAAGAGCAGTAATTAAGACCCAGTTTTTCAAATCGCACCACTTTAGCACAGATATACAGTATTTAACTAGATTACATGGTAAACAGGTCAGAACTGAGGGTTAATGAAAGTTATTGAACTCCTTTATTTGACAATCTCTTCACTATTCATTTGCCTGTTATTATAACTTAGTTATTATTCATTTGGCCTTTGTGACAGTGCATTTTCCAACACACTGTAATTAACTCTGGACACATTTCACCTAGAGATTTTTGTTTCTGCTGTCTCCGACCATCTCTTTGCGATTGCCTCAGGCTGGAGAGAGCAGGGACTAATTTTCCTTCCCCCTGTGCAGTTTTTGCCATTGCTTGTGTCAATGACCTAAAGACCAGATGTCCTCTCGTCATTTAACATTTATTCCCCCCTTGCTTCTTGTCCTAGTTTCACTGTAATTTTTTTCCGTTACTTTAGCGTTGTATTCCACTGTTTCCAATCTCCTCCTTTGTATTATCTGTTTATATCTCCACTATATCTCTACAAGATGGAGCAGTAAAAAAGACTATTCCCATCTGCATGCACACAAACACACACTTCTCTAAAGTATTGTACAATGAAGGGCAAAGTCCCAATTCTATTCTAAGATTAAAAATGGGCTGAGAAAGCTTGTGCACTTGGAGAGTAAAGTTAAAATGCCTTCTTACGACAGCTTCGGACTGTGTGGTTTGTTTTCTTCTTGACATGCCTTACCATATCTAACATCTGTAGCCAAGTGTAATAGTTCAAAACCATCACATGAAAAGTCTACAAAACTATTTATAGTGTTTATAGATACTTTTCATGTCAAGCAAAAAGCATTGTAGCAAAGCAATGTGGAAAATGTGTGATAAAACACCACTCTTCACCTATTTTCTCATCTGTTCTCTCTATTTGCGTGCATTACTGTCCACCACATTAAGGATTTTTTTTTTCTTATGATTGTATCACAGACTAATAAACGCCTGCAGTAGAGCGGAGAAAGCGCGTGCCTGTTTTACATTAGCCTTTTACGACTTGCTTTTTCCTTCTTCAATCATTCTTTTTTTCACTTGGTGTTTTCCAGGGTAATGAAATAGAACAAAACTTATAAATGACATGAGGAATCAATAAACCTACAAAAAAACGAGGTTACGGGAAGCTGTTCATGCACTAATTCCTGACCATAGCCTCCGCAGCCCTTTAATTAGTTTATTCGTTTCTAAATGCAGACACAAGATTTAGGAGCGCAGTCTTTACTTGCTTCTCTGACCTAAATGGAATAAATTGGACTGGGATTAGTTCTCGGCACAACTCTCAGCATGTGATTGGTGAAAAATGATTCCTCCTACAGGACACAGAGGAAGCCAAGATATAAAAAGCTCCAGGGAAATGAACACTTCTATAGCAACTTGTATTTACTCTGAATAATAGCAAATTGTTATAAATTTCTGCTCTGGTAAAGGTCATAGGTTCTTGAATACATGTTTTATGTGATTTTCTGTAATTTTATAATTCTACACTTCAATTAAGAGTTTTTGTGGCTTCAGTGTTGTGTTTTTCAGATATGCTCACCTCCACAGGTGCTGATTTATTTCTGTTCATAACGTGCTGAGCCACATACCAACAGATAAGGCGGACCACTGTTGCTATGGTGCTAAAACAGGTGATAAAAAACAATAGCTCCAAGTCCAGCTACTGTTCAGTCTATTCTGTGTAAAAGCAGATGTGATGCATGTAATCCCTTAGAGAAAACATGTTTTGACCCAGAATTGTAGCTTTTAGTTTGTATTTTTTAATCTTTATACTGCACCAGTTTAATTTCTATACTGTCATTTGTACTGATGTTATGGGAAAAACTGATGTTGACAATGTTTAGGTAGCACAAAATAGTTAAAACGGCAGTCTCGTATTTTTTAACATAATTGGGCAAAAATTACATAATTATCTTTTAGCATATTGTAATTTGAATGGTCTGAGAGGAAACTAGACTCCTACTGATGACTCTGGTTTCAGGGTTTAGAAAATCTCCCCTGTGATGGGAGGTTGTGGTTTTTCACTGGTGTCGGGGCTGTCTGGGGAGTTAAAACTGCGATAGATGTTAGTAATTTCCGTTTGTTAATATACAGTAAGTCATTCTACCAGTGTCTTGTTCCATGACTCAACACAGAACTCTGGAAAAGCTGCCTCACTTTTACACAGCAACATCAAATGGTGTCAGGTCATCTATATTTAGAGCAAGTCTTTGGATTTGGACCCAGAGGAGAGAGCTGCAGAAGGACACGGGCATGGATTTTCATATTCTGACCTTTTTTTCCGACTAACATTGATTCCTGCAGCAAGTCTTGGATGTTGACTTGTACATTTAGCCTATGCTATAAATTAAATGTTTCAAGCAATGCTGAGATTTAGAGAAATTTGTGATTTTGTGCAGAGCAGTGGCCTGTTTCATATGGTCACCTGTTAATCACGTTTCACAGTATCACATATGACTTCAAATTACATGTGGCTATAGCAAAATGAAATGACAACATAAATTTAGGTCACTGAACATAAAGTGAACAAAATTTTGTATTACCTTAAGTGTTGACATGCTTTTTGCTTAAGGAACATCAGATTTTCACAATACTTCACAACATTACATTAGTTTTTGTTATTGCTTTGAGAGACTGTCAGATGGACTGTGGTATTTTGACAGAAATACACACATTTGCAGAATTTAGTTTTTTTATTGAGTGAGTTTGAGTGTATGAGAATAATAGTAATTGTATTTACATAGTACATTGTCTAAACACTCAATCATAAAGTGCTTCAAAAATGTGTCTGAGTACTTTTTGTCCACACTTTCAAACCAAACATAAAATCTAATAGTTTTGGAGCTGCCGCTGCAAAAACACAGTCACTTCTGGACTTCAAAAGAAACATGGGATACTTAAATATACTTGAGTAAAAAATATCCTTGATTTGTGAGGGAAAATGAAGATAACAATGGTTGCTCGTGCCTAACACTTGAGCAAAAGCTGATATTCCTCCACAGAACCCAAGAGGGCATCGGCAGGATCAGTGGTGCTGAAAGAAATGGATAGAGAGGATAAAGTGCGGCTTGATTTCATTAAGTTTTGCGAAAAATTTTTTTTCCCTCTGACTCCACTGGCTATCAACCTTTTGAAGGTCACTACATGAATGTCTAATGAAAAGATTAGGAAACAAAGGAAGCCAGTTGGGAATGCCACACCAATCATCCAAACCACATGAGGCACAATAATCTATCGTCTGTTTGTACAAGATTAATTATAAGTATCTGTGTTTCTGTATATGCCACTTTGTTGAGATCCAGAAGCCTGTACAGCGAGTGTGTGACGCCTGGTTTCGTCGTATTTCCTGAGGTGCAGCTGTGATGTGCTCTGTAATTGACTAGGCTGTATGTCTGCAATGCTCTGTTACAGACAGTAAGGCCCCGTCCTATGGGAACAGCTTTACACCAAGGGCTCAAGGCTTTGGCAGCCTGCTTTAACATCTTGACACAACTCAGCCAGCTAATGAACAGTATTAGAGACCCAAGGGCCAGGACGAACAAACTCATGGACAAACACACACATTCAGCAACAGAATATTTCTTCCTTTTGGATTCCACGCTACCTCTTTCTAGTTCCTGTTCTTTCTATTTTTTGCCTCATTCATTGTATCTTTCCTTCCACTTTTCTCTTTATTTTCTTCTCTGACTTCCTTTCTATCTTGTAACTTTCTATGAATTTAATAAAGCATGAAAGAATTGGACCTACATTGATTGTCTGATAGGTAAGTAAATGCTACACCAGGGGAGTTGTTCTGAAGGAATCCTCAAACAGACAAAAAGACAATCGGATTCCTTTTCACCTCAAATTTCAGAGATTTTATATCTGTATTATTCAGTAGTCTGTGATAGTCTGTGTTCTTCTTTGCCCCTCTCATCCCCATTGTTTCTCTATTTCCCATTACTAATCCACCAAGGTCAGTTTGACTATTTGGTGATGATATACACGGATGGTCAAGTTTTATCACTCGTTCAGGCAGGCTGAATGATAAATCGCTTCCATCTATGACCCTAATCAGTCTATAATCAGTGGAGATGATGAGGATAGGAAAAGTCCTAAATGACAGATGTGTTTACAGTGCAGAAAGTACCGGGTTTGTATGTACATATAAACAGACAGTCTGATTCTATCACAGAGGTGGATTGCTTATTTCACCACCTCTTTTCAGTGGCATGTCTTTTCCAAGGAAGAAAAGCTACAAATAATAGCCTATAGGTGAAATATAATTGCAGCAGAACCCATGTGGAAATGTCCTTGTGGCTTGTCCTTGTGTATATTATTGACCAAACAAAATGACCAATATGACGGATGTACTGTACACACTCAAAATCCCATACTAGTGTTAATAATGAGAGCATGGTGCTTCATATAGTAGGCATAATGGCAAATAGAAATCATCAATACATACAATCTCACTGTTTTTCCTCATCAGGTAGGAGGTGGTTGAGTTGGATGGCAGATGTACCAGATCCAGGACTTTGAGACTGGAGTTCACATCCCAACTTATGTGAGTTTTTAGGCTTAGTCAGTAAAAATGATAGGGAAAGATTGTTGTTTGGTTTCAAGATGAATAATTATTGACATTTTGAGCCTGGTATCATTCCTGAACTTGAGCCAAATGTTGCCAATGTGCAAACATAACCATAACCATAACAAAATACAATAATACACATTGAAAAGTTGATACATAAACATTTCTTTTGTCAACAGTTAGATTATACATGTGTGGTTTGTAGACATCTATAGTGGTGGTAGGCTTCCCACAGTTGGCACAGAATGTGGTGTTTGTGTCCTGTTGTAACCTTGTCTTGGTTACATCACACATAGACTCCATCTGCCAGTTTGGTACTAATAGTATCTTAGTACTTGAGAATGGAAAGTGCATTCAGGGTGGAATTTGTAAATCATTTCTGTTGGGCAATCTCTGTTCTCCAAGCTCTTATTGTCAATATACTGTATAATTCAGCTAGGAGTTCCGCAGTTTTCACTGTTGTTCTAGTCTCTAGGCATTGGACTTGTTTGGTATGGGTACCAGTGTGGATTCCTTCCACACCTGAGGAACACAGCTGGAGTCCAGGAGCCGCTGAAAGAGCCGAATGATGACATCACCCAGCTTAGCACCTCATTCCCTCAGCACCTTGCCTTTGAACCCGTCCGGACCAGAGGCTTTGCTGCTGTTAATGCGGCTCAGTATGGATGTCACCTTGATTTTATCCACTGCAGTTGGTTGACAGGAGGTGCTGGTGAGGTTCCAGTCATACTGATGGGATGATTTGTTGAATCTGCTGTAGTAGATGTTCAGCTGGTCTGCAAAGGCGGCTGGATCTGGGCCACTTTCTGGGCTCTACCCATCATGGTATTGAATCCTTACCAAGCCTCCCTTGCATTGCCATTAGTGAATTTTTCTTCCACTTTGTTTTTATAGTGGAGTTTGACCAGCCTGGTCGTCCTTCTCAACTCATTACTTAATTCCCTGACTCTGTGTGTCTTCCTGTAGGAATGCTGCTTATTTGTTATTCATACAGTGTTTCCTGTCTTTTGTGACCCAAGGTTTGGTGTTTGGGTACAGCTTGACCTGTTTTGACTGTATGACAGTGTCCACACAGAAAGTTACATAGGAGGAGATGTCGTCTGTCAGCAGATGTAGGTCCCCATCATAGCCCTCGAAAAATACATCCCAATCTGTGATCTCCGTGCAGCCCCTTAACGTCTCAGTGGTGTCACTGTTCCAAACCTTAATGTGTTTTGTTTGTATACTGTCTGTCTTCGGTTTTTGTCTGTATTTTGGAAGCAGCAGAATGACATTATGATCTGAACTGCCCGAGTGGTGGGCGGAGCATTGAAATGTATTCATCCGGTATGTTACCAAAGCACAGGTCTAATGTTTTATCAAGTCTATTGGGTGATGAAACGTACTGTTCCAGGTTTGGGAGTAAGATGGTGACATCACATCTGTTACAATCCCCTAGCAGGAACACAGGCTGATGACTGCTGCGATTTACAGCTTTGTTGTAACAATCTACAATGCGTCCTGCTGCAAATGCGTTATCAGGGCCAGGGACATATGCTAAAACAACAGTAATTTGTGTAAACTCCCGTGGTAAGTAGTGTGGTCTGAATGACAGTCATGATTTCATGATGCTGGCTGCACTCAGTTTCTCTCACTGTATAATTGACAGCCCATTGTTTGTTTACTGCCATGCAAAGCCCGCCCCCAATTGATTTCCGTGTTGTGAGAGTGTCCCTATCAAAGTGTATAATGTGAAATCCAGCTAAATCGACATCGGTAATGTCTTCTGATAGCCATGTCTCCGTGAAGCAAAAGAGACTGGTTTGACGGTAGTCCGAGTTGAATTTGATGAGTTCAGAAAGTTCGTTCCTTTTGTTGCACAATGACCACACATTTGACAGAGTTATCACAGGCAGTCTCAGCCTCCTGCCTCTGATTCTGATTCTGTTACGGATTCCTCATTCAGGAGAGATGGTCTCACCTGCAGGTTCAGGGAGGTAAGCTGCAAATCCAACAGCGTCTCCCGTGAGTAGGTGATTCTTCCTGGGCTGATGTAGACCGGTTCCATGAACTTGTGAAAAGTTTCAGTCATAGTTGTTGTAGTAGTTACCAGACTTGATGTTTCCAGGAATAACACACAAGTAACCATAGAAGACATACAAACACACAGAGAGCACGTTGTGAGTCGCTCACAGAGTAGCGCCTCACGGTGGAGTAATGTGGAGGAATTAATATGACTTAATATTCTGTGTTTGGTTTTGCCAAATATAACACTGTGCATTATGACCAAACAGCTCCACTTTGGTCTCATCTGTCCAAAGAACATTGTTCCATAAGGCTTGTGCTTCCTTCAGATACTGTTTTGCCACATTCATTTTAGAGAGAAGAGTCTTTCTCCTGGCAACCCTTCCTAACAAGACTGAACACCCTGTATGTGTGCAGTCTTTTTGTAATTATGAACTATAACATTTAATGGGCTGAAGTCTGAAGAGTCTCAGATGTAGTTGTTGGGGTTAGTGCAAATATTTGACTTTATGGTGAATTATTCACTGTTTGGAAGATAATGTTTTCCTCTTATGATGAGAATGAGAATGATGCTCATCAATTCCTAGATTGATGGACAGCACCAATAACTTCTCTAAAGTCATCGCTGATGTCTTCTAGACATTATGTTAACGTAGCATATTACATAACATTAACATAATATATGTACCCCCCCCACCACCACCACCACCACCACACACACACACACACACACACACACACACACACACACACTCTGCTTCTCCATTTTGGCTTCATTTTTGTTTAATTAACAATGGCACAATGCAATCTGTTGTGTGTTGTTTTACAATTGAGGTTAGATGTAAATAATTTATGAAACTGCTATGGACCAAATGACTTTTTATTATCTCCTGATGCATAAAAACCATAGAATTCAAGTGGTTGCTCCTTCCATTTGTCATGACTAAAGTTTGTCTTGTGCATTTGCCGAGTTTGATTAAGACAAACAGGGCAAAGGCAAATTGTAATCTGTTTGTCACCAGCAAAACAGTCAGTGTGCTCTTCTATGTGTGCTCATTCACAGCCTCCTCAAACTGTTTGGAAAGTATGAGGAAAACAGATGAAGACTTTTCAGGATTGCAAAGCAGTGTTTTTGTCAGTTCCAATGGCCCATGAGACAGTTTGAGTGGGCTTTATGCGCAGCCCCACTACTTCTTGAAGTTAAACGAGCTCCTTTATTTCCTGTCTTTCATTATTGGACACATGGATTATTCCAGGTGTGTCTGATCACAGTGGTCACAACAAGAAGAGGCAGCCACACCTGGATTAATCCGTGTGTCTTATATGAAAGACAGGAAATAAAGGAGCTGGTTTAACTTCAGGAAGTAGTTGGGCTGTGCATTAAGCCCATTACAATTACAACTAAACAATCACTTTTAAAGCAGGCGTTTGCATTTAGATGTATGCATTCTGTAGGCTGTATGATGAATATGATTTAGGAGTCTGTCAGTAAATTCCTACATACCCCGACCACACAGGTTTTGTGATAACTTCAAGATTGTGGCCTAAAATATGATTGCAAGAAAGAAATTTATTTGAATAAAAACCTTAAACCTTTAAAAATATTTTTTCCAACATTTGAGCAATAGTTCAAATGTCAAATACAAAGTGATTATATTATTTGTATTTCCAACTCTTATGCATAAATACAGAGCTCTGATAACCTGCATCTGCATGAATGTCACTTTCAGCGAAGTTTGAATTGTTTGGGGTGAAATCCAACACATAATTTATTTTTGCTTCAGCCCAGTCTTTGAAAAACACAACAGCAAGGCTCAGTGTTGTCTAGCATCATGCCATCTTGATTGATTAGCGGGTCAGTGAATAATCTCTAGATGCGAGTCATTTAGCTGCTACGTATTAACCGAGCCTGTCAAACCCAGCTAATTAAGGACTATTAAAATTTAGATGACATTGCTTGGCAGGCCATCACTGATTCTGGTCCCTAGGCTCTTTGAGGTTGGCAAATACTGTGTTTGTGTGCGAGAGGCGAGACAGAATGCAGCATATGTTTTAGGTACTCATCTTTTGTACAGTGTAAATAATAGAATATTTCTATTTGAGCTTGCATCCATTTCAGAATTGAAATTATATTATCATCATTAATTATAGAAGGGACACGTGGTTGAAAACCACCGATGCGGCTTGACATTTGAAAACAGAAACACTCAAACCTCAGATATTGCCCTCTCTTCACCTGCAGTATTTCCCATAGAAGACATGGTGGTTCCATGACTGATGCAAGTGCACTGCAACTTATCATTTTTTAATTACCTTAAACATTTCATGTCAATATATTTACTCTGTTAGTTTGGTTAGCTCAATTTAGCTCTCTCTCTCTCTCTCTCTCTCTCTCTCTCTCTCTCTCTCTCTCTCTCTCTCTCTGAATGTCAGTAAGATTATATAAAAACTAAACCAGTGATTTACAGGAATGTTAGTGGACAGGAAGGGACAGGTGAAGGTGAAGGACAAACCTGTTAAATTTTGAAGCAGATCCATAAAAAAGGGGAGGAGGTTGAATTATTTTGACCTTCTTTTACATTGTAAATTACCCCCAAATGTACATTTAAATTACTCAGAAATAAGCCCACTGTTACCATGGTAACAGATGAACTACTACTGCCCCCACACTACACCTGCTTTAGTGATGCAGCTGGAGCCTTGCATGCATCAGGGTACAGCTTGGACATCAGTTCATTGCAGGAATGACGTATAGAGAAGAACACCCTTTCATTCCTACATTCACACTTGCGGGTGATTCAGAGTGAACGATTCACTATTATTCATATTAGGGAACATGTGTTTGAATGGAGGGAGGAAGTTAGGGGTCTCTCCGGGTTCTCTCCAGGTATTGTAGAGCTCAGAGAGAACCTATGCAGACATGGGTAGAACATCCAGCCTCCACACAGAAAGAGGCCAGCAACAGAAGCGATCCTCTAGTGTGTGAGGAAGAAAAGGAAATATCCAATCAAAGAAATGACAGGTCAAAACAGGTGTTTAGTCAGTTCAACTGGACTGATTTTGTTGAGGCATTTGTTGAACTTCAAATACAACTAAGGATGAACGTGGACCTCAGTAAATGAGAACTTACACAAACCCAGGAACTTTGTGTTTGTATGTTTCTAAACAATATTGCGGATCCATAAGAATGAAGGAACAATTTCTTTTTCTGTAGGTCTGTGCTCTGTGATCTTCAAGTGTTTACTGTTTCTCCTCTCGCCACAAATAGGCTTCATGGTTGCACACAACATCTCAGCATCAAAGTAAATACAGAGTATATCTCTGCAGTAACTATTATGGCTGATCTAAAAGTATTTAAATTCAACTAGATCCCAGTTATATCCCTCCACTCCTGTCTTTTGTGTGAAAATGACCTTTCCAGTTGTAACTTGTCTCTATTGAGAGGCTTTGTGCTGAGTTGTGTTATCTCATGGACAACAAGAACGATCATGCCTCATTTCATTTTGACAGAAATTAAGCAATAAAACTTCAGACTCACCGTGTCTTCTTTTTTTCCTGTATTCAAAGGAATGCTAAATGAACAATGGGGTCACAATGGGGCCTCAGAGGGTCATGTGGATAAGAGGTATGACGGAATAGATCGGTCATTTGACTCAGATACAGAGGGCTGTGTTCTGTCGTTATTTTAATCCTGACAGACAATTACAGTACAGGCCAAAAGTTTGGACACACCTTCTCATTCAATGTGTTTCCTTTATTTTCATGACTATTTACATTGTA
>JAPQRQ010000005.1:6174634-6186086 GCA_037367365.1 Apogon talboti | reverse complement strand
GGGGGGGGATTGTTTTCGGTTCGGTTTATTTGTTTGTTTGTCTGTCTGTCTGTTGGAAAGACAAACAAAGGACATTCCATTAAAAAATGTATTTGGATGAAAAAAAGAGCCAAAAATGTTACTTTCCTGGGTATCAGGAGGCTAATTCATTTACAATATAATGAATAATAGCTACATTCACACTAGGCTTCCTGGGACAGTTAAATGACGCAAAGCCATTGTTTCTACCATAAGCACCTGTGCTTTTTCTGTTGTAATGAGCCAAAATGTCTGCTGTGAAGATCGTCACGTTTTATGGAAAACATCTTCACATGTCTAAGAACAGGTGAATATGAAATGATATGTTATTTCAATGATACAAATAATACCAGCTTAATTGCATTTAAATGCTTTTGTTCCAGCTTCCCTCTGTTCTTCACGCTGGTTTGCTGTTGTGTTGCGGTTGTTAATGTGATTAGAACTGTTCTCCTGCTGTGCCAAGTCAAAATCACAGCTGTTAAAGGGGCTATGAAAACTATTCCATCACTTAAGTACAGCCCACATGTGTATTTCTAGATGTTTCTTTGACTGTGGTTGCAGAAATTGTCAATGTTGCTTTGACACTGATGAGGCAAAGTTCTTAATGGTTTACTTTAACAAGATGAAGTTAAGAATCAGACTCACTCAAAAACTAAATTCTTTAATTTTACATTTTTATTTTAAGTTCCTAAATATATACATTTTCAATGCCAGTGTGACCTGAAAACTGCCTTTACTGTACTGACAAATCTAATTCCTTATTTTTTATTTCCTGTTCTAAAAGATTCTCTCGTTTCTTTTTATAGCTGGTGCTATGAATTTCCCTCTTATACTGTATATGCCTTTGAGGCTTCCCACACAGTAGTTATTTCTTTAGTGCTACCAATGTTGATTTCAAAGAAACTTCCTTGATTTTTTTTTAAAAAGTTGAGTCTGACATTAATCCAATGTTTAGTCTCCATCTACCTCTCCTTTCAGCTTTTAGATTGGCCTTAATAAATAGTTCAGCTGGTGCATGAGCTGTAATGGAAATTGCTTTTATTTCACAGTTAGCCACATTATCTACCAGAGAAGTACTTATTAGAAAAGATCTATCCTGAAAAACGTTTTATGTGGGAGAAGAAAGTAAAATCCTTCACATTTGGGTTTGTCTGCCCCTATATACAGTATCTATTAGTCCTACATCTCTGTTCAACATATGTAAGGCCTCTCTCCTTAGTCATGAGAGGGGTCTTAATGAACTCCTATCCAATACTGGATCCATGACTTCATTAAAATCCCCAGCTAGAAGAATTCCACCCTCAGTGTCTCCTAGGGATGGGAATTGATAGGAATTTAATGATTCCAATTCCGTGATCGATTTTGCTTCTCGATCTGTTTCCTTATCGATTCTCTTATTGATTCTCAATTGGTTGAGGGGATAAAAGAGTACAAACGGGTTTGTTTGCATTAACTGTCTTTTATATTTTCATCTCTGCACAGAAAATGTAACATATACAGTATGTACCAATAATAATAACAGATGACACCGGGCCCAGTTCCAGATAGTCATATATGAGGTGGCAATCAGGAACGCTAAGGGGCCAACTGGGGGTCACACCATGCGACCGTACAAAGTGAAACTTAAGATGCTTTACTAATTCCTCTACGTCTCCCGCTGTTGTGCACCTCATTTTCCTTTTCCCTACCTTCAGGGGGCAGGATGTTTGTTGCCCCTCCTAGAACCGGGCCCCGATGACACCCTGGTGTTTGCTCTGCCACTAGATTCACAAGCGTCGCTAAGTAGCGTATCAAACATATGACATTCCTGCAAATGAATTGCATGCTGGGTGGACAAATGTTTTATCATATTGGAGGTATTTCCCCCATTTGAAGAAATGTAACAAGTGTTACAAGTGGCCCTGGTGTCAGCATTTCTGCCTTGACGCCATGTTGGCTACGTTCTAAACCAAAACAATGCAGCATGTGCAACGAAGGCGGAACTGATAAGCAGGCAGGCAAACCATTCCAAGGAAGTGAGCTACTGGGAACCAGTTCTCAGAAAGAACCGGTTCTAGATTCCCATTCCTAGTGTCTCCCAATATTTTATTTACCTCTTGGAAAAAATTGGGGTCTCCCTTATTAGGTGCATATATGTTGCATAATACAAGAGGCACTCCCTCTGCTACTGCTTCAACACAGACAATCCTTCCCTCTGTATCTCAAGTTTGCTTTAACAAAATAAAACTTTCATTCATGTGAACAGAATCAAAACACCCTTACGTTTGCTTGAGAATGAGCTATGGAATATATGTCCAACCCATCCCACTTTAAATTTCTCCACCTCCAAACCTTGTATGTGGGTTTCCTGTATAAAATCAATATCTGACAGGTTATTTTTCAAAAATGATAGTATCTTCCTGCTTTTAATAGCAATGTTGCATCCATTTATGTTCCAAGATGTAAACGTAACTGGCGTACTAGACATGTTTTTTCTAAATTAAAAAATAAATAACAAGAAATAAAAAGGAGAAAAGAGGAAGATGAAATAAGTCTTTAAGTGTCTGTCTGCAACCATTTGTAATGAAGAATGTTATAATTTTTTGGTTCCTTATAATAATCACTTGCTATCATGTACCTGCCTGTTTTTGAAAACGTATAACAAAACCACAATATAACAGTGCAAACTGAACTGCCCATAAAGATGAAACAAAAGGTGTCCGGCTGCTATGATGCAACCAGTGTCCGCATGTTGAATGTTCCTTGCTGTTGAAAAAAGAAAAGAAAGAGAAAGAAGAAAAGATAACGCGCACAAGGTCCGTGGGATTAACATCGCTCCCATGGTAACAGTTCCATGCTAAGAGAAGCCTCTCATTGAACTGCACAGGGGCCCATTCAGTTCAATACAAAATGCGTGGTCTCACAGTGAATGTAAACAGCAGCTCAGCTTACCCCATTCATCTCAGTCCACAGTTCCTCCCTATCATTGCTCATTAATGACTTTCTCCGTGACTTCGACAGTGTTGCAACTCATGTTTTTTCCTCTCCATTTGAAGTGTAGCGTTGCGGGGAAAGCCAGTGTATATCTAATGTCAAGCTCGTGGAATTTGCGCTTCACCAGTGTGAACGCTTTCCTCTTCTGTGCCAGCTCTCTAGACATGTCCTGGAACACAGATAGGTGACATTTTCCCCAAACAAATCCTTGCTTTTCCTTGGCTGCATTAATCACCTTATCCCTCACTGATTGCCTCATAAAGCGGATCAGCCCTGGCCTTGGGGGCTGTCCTGTGTTCGGCATCGGTGCCAGTTGCCTGTGCACCCTCTGGATCTCTAACTCTCTGCCAGTTTCAACACCAAGTCCCTCTGCAAGAATCTTTCGAACTCAATCAGGCAACGTCCCATTAGTACCAAAGGTCTCCTTTAGTCCCACCAACCTCACAGTTTTTCGCCTGTTTTGGTTTTCAAGGGCTTGTACTCGGTTCCACAGGGCCTCCATCTGTTTATCCTTACTCCCCTTACCATTCAGCAGCTGCTCCGCTGTCTCCTCCAGGTGTGCAATACACGTCTCGGCCTCACCCAGCCTTTCCAGCGTAGCCGTCACCGTATTATTCAGCTCCGCCGTTGCTTATTTAACAGACGAGATGTCAGTTGCAACGCTCTGCAGCATGTCATTCATCTTTGAAATTTCCACAAACAAGTTTTCAAAACTTTCTGGTGTGTTTAAGGATGTTAGGGCAGGGGCAGCGGCAGCTTGGCCATCGTCATGCACCAGGTTTTTCTGGGTAGGCGTGGAAGAAGAATTTTTGAAGTATTTCGATGTTGCCATGTCTTCTACGCCTTTTCTTGACCACAAATATTTTGTTTGAGCAATTAAAGTACTCAAAGCGAGCATTACATTACTTAAATATATGCATTTTTACACTAATAACCCAAAAATACCATGTGCAGGACGAGAGCTCCCCTAACTTGCTGCCATCATGGATGCTGCACCCACGTGACTCCTCGTACTGTACTGTTATCAAGCCTGTGTTTTCCCAGTGGCGGTCTAAAATCAAATGGGCATTCACAGATTTTGGTTCTGATATCCTTGAGTAAAGTCAAAATTTGATCAGAGATTAGAGACAAAGGTTTCTAGATCTTTAGCTCTAAAGTTTGAGGATTTGTTTTTGCCAAGCAGAGCCGGAACTTCCTGAGGTGCATCTGCTTCTTAAATCTGACGTCATGATGCTGTTAAAACTCTTTTCCGGGTCCAAACAGTCAATCATGGTGAGGCATGTCTGCTCATTTACCAAGACTTCTATCTTTAGTGAGGCTGCAGTCAGGTTTTTGAGGGGGAAATCATTTGCTTAACTTAAATACAGTGACTCGTTCAGTTTTATGTATTACATTCTCCATACTGTACCTGGACTAGATCATGAATTTAAGTGTCTTAAAAACTGTTTCAGCTCCTGGTCCATTTACAGCAGTGCATCACTTCACCTCTTACTCAACTGTGTATTGACATAACTTGTTACATTATTTGCCGTCCCCTGGACTGGACAGTACAGATAAAGACCTGACAAATGAAACACAAAGTGTGAGGATGTGAAACATGTCATAAAGTCTTTTTCTATATCAGAAGAATCCATGAGGGTCTGGTTTGACAGATGCAGTGGGATCTAATGCTAGCGCCAAACATTTTTTTGTGTCATTTGTGTAAGAATTATAACTTCAATTAATAACTTCATCTTCTTCCTCTGCTTTTTATCATCACATGTAAAGTGTGAAAATGACAACTAGATGTGTAGATGTAGTACTGCAGCAGACTGAATACAGAATGAACACAAGTGAACCCAGACACAGTACCTGACGTCACAACATAAGTGGATACAGTAGGTAGGGTGGCCAGAGTATGGGACTCTGAGAGGCAGGTTCACATTTTCATATAACAAATTATTATTCAGGTTATTGGTTAGGTTTCCAGACTGTGAAGATATGAACAAAAATATATATTTTTTTAATTTATTGGAATGTCACTCGTCTAAATCACATGTGAGTAAATACAGAAATCATAAAAGCAAGTTAAAGTTTCACAGTTCATCGTATCTGATGAACTGTTGGAATGAAACCATATTCCTCTGAAAATCTAAATACAGTATGGGCCAATGTCTGAATATGTAAGATGTGGTACAAGGGATGGAAAAAAACCCCAACTCAGTTCATAATAAGGTATTGTCACTTGTGCATTCTGTTGTTACAGGGACTTCATAATTGGCTATGATATATTGCACCTGCATGTTTGCAAGGTCTTACACTGTGACAGAGGATATGTTTTTTTTAGAAACTTCCATCATTTATCTTCAGTTTTTTTCTACAAAGAGGCATACAAATTTTCTCATATTCAGAGGACGGGACTCCTGGAGGGGCAATAACAGAATGATGAATATGAACCTTGGTTTGTGACTGTTAGTAGTTATTAGTTCAGAGACATATAATGGGACATATAATGTTCTTTTAGCAGATCATTTATCCTAAGGGATTTTTTGTCAAACCTAATTGTCTCGGTTTTACAGGGAGCAGTAATATCAATTGAAAGGAAAGGTACGTGATTAAAATCACTTAGTAAGCCGGTACTTCTGCCTGGAAGTTGTAACTTCAATAGCATGTTTTATCCGTTCCCACATTCTGAATGGTTTTCTATATGAGGTCTTTGTAGCCATATGTGGCTGCTACTGATTTACTGGAGACTGTAAAAACAGAAGGAGGAGTTCAACTGTACTGTCCTCTAAAAAATGAGACCACCTGTCATTTCAGTAAGTGTCTTAATAAAGACACACTGCATGTCTAAAATGAAATGAGAAGACTGTTCCATAACTATGAAGTGTTATACATAGTTGAGGTTGATGGATGAGTAAAGAGACCTTGATTTATCAGATCACTCTTTGAGTCTGTCCAAAAGTCTTCCGTAGCTTCTCCAACTTGTACAACGTGGTAGAATTGGTAGTGGTCTATGGTATCATTGAAGGTTACTTTTAATCACAGCCAGACCTAGAAAGTTAAATAAGTGGCTTGTGACTAGTTTGATTCCCCACTGATAATTTGTTGGTTGATGTGTCATTGAGCAAGGCACCCCATCTTCCCCATTCACTCCCACCTAACATGGCAGCCCACAACTCCTAGTATGGTCAGCTTGTGATGGGTTAAATGCAGAGGTCCAATTTCGGTGTGTGTTTCATGTCAGCATGCATAATATTCTGACAAATACAGATTCTCTTTCTTCTTCTTCAGTGATATTGTGCTGAAGTTGCCAACTGCAACTAATTCAATGCCCCTCTCACCCTCCCCTATGGTGGCAACAAAAATGAGAAAGGCCTTTGGTAGTCTGGGCCCGACATATTAACAATTAATGCTGGAAAAAAGAAAAAAACATTTGAAAAAAAAAATGTTCATCAGGTGAAAAAATTGTGAGTCTGTTTTTAACTACTGCAGAAAATCTGTGGAGACTAACAAAAGGAAAACAAAAGGATTCTTATTTTCAGGTGATTATACACTAAGAAAACATTCCTATAACTGATCCCCTTGAATCCCCTCAAACCTTCAATGTTGTACCTTTAAGTGGTGATATGTGTTTACAGCTTGGTATGCTCAACTCATAATATCCATGCCAAGCTTTCTGAGAAAATCAAACTTTGGTATTTTCTTTGAAATTACATCACCAGTTGTCATTGTGATTTCGATGAACTGGAAATGATGATACTAGTTTGGCAAAAAGTATTTTAATACACATCTTGAATTTGGAAAATGTTGGATATTCTGGTAATGTGTGGAAACATCTCTGTTGTAGGTTGAGACTGAGTTGTCCCCCTGTTTCTTCCATAAAAAAATCAAAAACATTCATTTTTGAAGGAAAACATCAACAAAAATCCTCTTCTTGTTCCACAATGTTTACCAGGACAATGTGTAACATGGCCTACAGTGACACAACACAACACAGATTATTTGTACCATGGAAACACTTATAATTTGGATTTTTGTGTTTGCAACTTCTCAAACATTTGCTTCAATTTCACATGATGTTTTATTTAAACACAGCTAGTGACTGACATACAGTTTGCAGATTCCACTTATTTCAGAAACACATAAACCTTTTTGCAATGTATGAGTTTTTATTTCTCAGAACTCTCTGTAGTATCATTAAAATTGTGAAACTGTAAGTCAAAACCATTTGTACCAGAAACAGATGAATAGAAACAGAGTCAGTGCTTTTTCCTCCAATATGACTTTGCCCTGTAAGACCAAAATCCCAGAGTAATTTTAACTCTGGATTCTATCTTCACCTATCATGAACAGGGTCTCATCTGTAGATGCATCAGACCTGGAACTTTAATTTTTGCAATGTTAGTTTTTAAAGTTTTGAAAGAAGCTATCCTGTCATTATAGATGCATGTCAGTTGCTTTTATGGCACGCCCTGTACCCTACATTACATATGTTTATTAAAAGGCTTGTGGATACACACTTCACAGGTGATCAAGTTCAGATGCATGACACATCTTAGTGTAGTAAGTAGAAGTATTAAAGTTGAGAATGTAATAAGAGAAAACTAAACCTTCAAAGTCCATTGGAATTCAGACGCACTCTAATAAAAAATGAATTAGTCAAGTCTAAGTAGGGAATTTATCCAAATGGAAGTGGCACTTCATTTTAAGTCTGCCATCTGTAGGTTATCTCAATCCTATAGCCACATCCTCCACTCACAGTCGTTTTCCTCATGGAAATCCAAGCCAATTTGTCATTATCAGGCGGCTGTAATTGAGCCTACTTTATGGTGCCATTCTGATGATCCTTTGAGTAATTTCCACAGATGGAATCATTTAAGTACTGGATTTTAAAACACTTACAGCATGTGAACTAGCCAGAAATTAAGAGGATCGAAACAGAGACTGCTCCATTTTCCTCCCGTCTTCATTCGTCCTCTAGACGTCCAGCAACTGTCCTTAATAAAGTATTTTCCGTCAGTGCTTAGTGAATCGCATATCCTTCCTGTGTCTCTGTTTCTGTCAGTCCTCTCATCATTGATTGCCCTTTCTCTCTGTCTGTCATCTTCATTCGCCATTCTTATTAGTAAAGGTTAACTGAGCATGGCCTTTATTCACTTTGCTGGGCAAATTTAATAAAACCCAGGTCGCTTTGTTCTTCCTCTCCGCTACAGAATCCCAAGCTCTGCTCCCTGCATGAAAAGATATGACCCAAAATGACCCAGTGCAGGCTGACAAAAAAGCAGTACTGACCCTTTAAGTCTCCCTGAATTTATTTTGTCATAGAAAAATGTTTTGCCTTTAAACTGTTATGAAATATGCTGTTTGATATTTCTTTTCTCCTGCCGTTCCACTTTTATTTTGTGCCTTGATTCAACTTATTTGTTTATGTTGTTCTCTCTCTCTGTCCCTTTGTTTCCGTACCTGCCCACCAGATGTCTTCCCACATGCCAGCGTCTTCCTGCCCACTCCAGAAACAGTGTCTAATTAGTCCTTAGTCCCTTTGTGGTTCCTTTGGCTGGTGGAACCATGGGAATTTTATTTATTTATTTATTTATTTTAGTTGCACCGAAATCGTATTACATCGTTCAAACGATTCTCTCAAGGGCAGATCATTCTTCATTTACTAACAGTACTGAATAATCTCTCTGCGCACAAGCTATCTTCATTTATCTTTATGTTTTAGAACTAATTACCCCTCCCTTTGCTGTACACTACAAATGCACCTGCAGGGAGAACCAATAAGAGAAAAGCACTTGTGCATGCAAAAAAGTGGACACTAAGTACAGTATGTTTAATAAAATGTAATAATCATCTCCAACTTTCCTTTTCCCCTTATCCTCTCTTTACTTCTAGATTATTAGCAGTATTGGTTTCTTAACCACAGGCATGGTTGTTTATCAAAGTGTCAGAAGAAAACACACAGTACAGAAAGAAAAACATCATGGGTGCCCTGCGTTGACATAATTGGCGTAATTAAATGTAAAGTGCAATTCAATCTCATCTCAGTGGAAGTGGGTGTTTTCAGCTTATTCTTTTTATTCTTGGTGCTTTGAGACACATTTGCTAACAGCCCACAGGCACAACTATGGCATCAGGTCTGGAGTGAATTATGAGAATATATTCATCTACCCCCACCAGCTGAATCGTGGATTGAATCACACTGAATTTTGCTGTTGCGTCGTAAATCAACTGAATCTCATGTGTCCTTGCATGTCACATGTGTCAGGTCTGAGAATTAATGAATGCCTCGCTTTGTGCCTGTGTCCTACTTTTGCATTACACCAAAGACATGCAAACTACTTTCTTATTCAAAACCACTTAAACAATAAACTTTGCGTGAAGATGGACAAAGTGACAGTTTCCCAAAAGTGAAGACGAAACATCTTGATCTGCCCCTGATGTTTTATTCAATGGGACAAACTAGACAAACCTCAGACAAATTAAAAGCATACATCCTAAATTTGGATCTATGGCAGATTTTGTAAGACTGCTGTGTATTTAAATAACAATCTCTCTAATCAGTGTGTTTTTAAATAAGCTTGTGAACTATATAATGATAGCTGTAATGTCTGTCCTCAACCCAGTTTGGCAGCCAGTAGGCAGGCAGACATCAAGTTATTATGTCTCAACTCAGCAGACTATTGCTGTTTCTCAAACTCAAGGATATTTCCTTGGTAGTCACTACCTTCAGAGATTAGACATGAGTCTGGACTCGTCTGCTCCTGTGGCCCCAGCATTTTGGCTTCATTGTTAGAGTGTGGGAGAAAGTTACACCACTGAAACACAGAGGTGAAATTCACACGTTTTAGACAACTGTTTTCAGTCCAACATGGCAGAGAAGTAGCTGTGTTACTATGTCATGATGGCGAAACGATATATTTGTAATATGATATATTAGCTGTCAGTTCTTTTCAGTTTAAGTTTTTGGCAGTTACACCACCATCTATATATAGTCATGGTTTAAACAATATATATCTTGGCAGAAGACCTCTAAAAGAGCTCAGACCTCCACCCATGCCAGTAGTCTACCCTTCTTACAATAGTATTAAAGCATAACTTAAAACTGGGTTTATTTGTTTGTTTTCTCTTAAATTAACTTAACATTTTAAGATCTAAACCTGGAATTTTCTGGAGAAAGACAAAAGTGTTTCTGCTTTAAATGGATCTGCTCCAAAATTGAATAGGTTTGTTCTTGTTTTGTGCTCTTCCCCTCCACCAAGTTTCATAAAAATCAGTGCAGCCTTTTTTGTGTAGACACAAATGGATGTGAGTGATCACAGAGTTTGTAGAATACGGTGTCTCATACGTAGAGGTCTGGTGAATAAGGGACATAACCTTTTATAATTATAGACCTATATGGCTCCATCTTTTCCACTGCTTGGCTTAGAAACACTTACCTAACACATCCTATTTTATTGGCAGGGAACAGTGTGTGTGAAATACGTTTTGACAGTTCTAAAGCCATTCACTTTTTGCTTCAATAGCTTAATGATCTTAGAATAAGGCTGATAGTTTCACAATTTTCAGTATATATATTCTCTGGCGGTAATCACAATGGCCAGTAGCCTCTCTGGAATAATGCTGTGTGTGGAAAAAGTGCAGCAGCAGTGTGTGTGCTCAGTGACAGCTGGAGGTGTTTTTCTATTGACCAGTGCTGCAACCAGGCCGGCCAAAATAAATTGATGACCCAAAAGTCATATTTGCTTGTGGTTGACCTTGGTGAGGAATTGCCAAAAATCAGCCATTACCACATTTCACTGTACTTGGGTCGTGAAGCTAACAGGCTCTGCAGGGATAATTGCTACAGGAAATAGAAAATAAAAATTGGATTCCACAAAAAAAAAAAAAGATGGAGCATAAAATGTATCGACCCTGCCACAAATGTTGCCTCACTGATAGGTTAAAATGGTCATGGGTTTGGAAAGGTCATAATTTAACTGGATAACAGTTTGGCCAATTTGTGCCACAATGCTGACAGTTTCAGACTGAACACTCTTAAATTTTGCTTCTTAAAATAAAAGCACAGGCAAAGGATGTAAATTGGCTTAATATAGCAGCCAAGGTACCTGCAGTCAAAGGCAAAAGTGTCATTTTATTTTGAGTATCAAGTTTTTTATGCATCTGAATTTAAGGCTGACTTTCTATGAGCCGTCAGTCTGTCTGTCCGTCCATCCGTCCATTTTATGAACTGCTTAGTCCTCATGAGGGTTGCAGGGGTACTGGAGCCTTTTCCCAGAAACCTGTGGACACCCTGGACATGTCACCAGGTCATTGCAGCACTGACATGGCAAACAATGATTCACTCTCATATTCACACCTATGAATAGAGTGACCAAATAAGCACTTGAGAGGAGAGGAGAGGAGAAGAGAAGAGAAGAGAAGAGAAGAGAAGAGAAGAGAAGAGGAGAGAAGAGGAGAGAAGAGGAGAGAAGAGGAG
>JAPQRQ010000005.1:6156365-6170636 GCA_037367365.1 Apogon talboti | reverse complement strand
TAGATCTGTAATGATGGGGGGGGGGGGGGCATTTTACTGGCATCTTTTGAGTCCATTTGTCACCTTAGATGAAAATGTGACTGCAAATCAAGAACGGTTGATCTGACTGATCTACTTTGAACCTACGATCAAATGTTTTTTTATCCTGATGGAGGTGGTGTGTTCCACAATGATGACGCCTCCAAACCAAGGGCTGGAGGGGTCGCTGAACGGTTTAATGAAAAATGATGTGAAATGTATGTTGTAGCCTTCTCAGGTAGCAGACTTGAAAACGTGGGGGATTTCACACCATGTTAGGCAGTGTTTTCCAGCAGTATCCTCAAAACACCAAAAGTGAGCATGATGTTCATCCATAAAGCAGAGTTCACAGACTTGTATTCAACACTACACGACACTGACACCGGAAGACATTTACCTGTATATGTAAAAGTTTAAATACTTTTGGTAATGTGTAAAGTGCAGTTTAAAATACTCCCCAAAAAACAGCCCATAATTATCGCAAAAATCAGAATGCATTGAACTACTCTTCTGTGAATTTGATTACAACAAAAAAAACCAAGCCTGTTTGTATGCGTCAATCTCCTCCTGCTTTCATGTTTTTTATCCTTAGATGTTTCTTTTCCCTGTGTTAATCTTAAGATTCATTTCATCTACAGCTCCTGCACCTTCATTATGGGTGTATCATGTCTTGGGCAGTACTGTGAGACAGAACTAAAGAAACTCACCTATAAGCAGAAATATCTGGTTTTATACCTGAATGAGAAAACAGCTCATCAGCTCTGAGGGTGACATGTGTTTTGGTGCAGAGAATTTCAAGTAGGGTAAATAATTCATAAAGACTCTTGCATCCTGTGTAAAAAGGAAGCTTTTTATTTTCTCCCAAGTGATAATGACATTCTTCGCAGCAGTACTTAATTGTGAAGCTGCTACAGGGCTATATTATATCCTTGTAGTTTTTTTTTCTTAATTATTGATTTATTTATTAGTTGCTTAGTTTTTCTCTGCTGTTTTTTTCTTCATTGTCTCTCCCTAGCTGTCTTTGTCTTCACCAGTTTCACATGTGAAGCTCTTTTTATTTTTCCCACTGTGGCTCAGCTTCCATTGTAGAAGTTTCTCTTTGAGTTTCTGTTTGTAACTCATGATTTGTAGAGTCACCTCCTTCCTGCAAACTGCAAATGAACTTTCATATATGCTCAAATGGCTGTGTGTGTCTCTTTTTCTGAGTAGCAATCAGAAACAAATCAATTTAGTTCAATTAAAACCCATCAGTGATTTGCTGCTGTCAGGCTGCTTCAGATATTGAAATATGGAGATATAGATCGAGAGGAAATTGCAGCTTGTTGTCCCTCTTCACTGTGACCTTTCATGTTGAACAATGTGTCTAGTAAAACACGATCTACGTGCAGTATTTCCTCGGAAAGTGAGGGGCACGAACATGAATCAGAGACATGAAAAGTTGGATTGACAAAGAAGAAATAAAGAAGGATGGACAATGGTTAAAGTCTGTCCTTTACAATATTGGCATTTAGATTACCATCAAATTACAGACTTGGCCTCTCTAAGACGCCCTTGTAGCTTCTTAAGCCATTGTTCTATCTGTATTGCCGTCTGTCGTGTAGCAATATACACGTTATAATCCACGTAATCAGAAGAACATCAGCTAAAAGCTCAACAAACCAATTTTTGGACAACTGACCACAACTCAAACAACCAGTGGCGGCTCATCAATAGAGGACGCTAGGACGCCACCCCACCTGTCTCACATGAAGAAGAAGACGATAGGAATCAAATAGAATAATTATGCAAAAACATCAATATTTAAATAAATGAGTCTCAGATAATCTGCATTCAAGTGGAGTTTAAAAATGTTTTTGGTTAATGAGCAGTCAAGTCACATGTTTCCTATTTGGGGTGCAAAAATCTGCGGCCAAAGCTCTCAGTTTTTCATAATACACTCTCGTTATAAATGGCACATGCGTAGTAGGGGGATCAATTCCCAGCACGGTCCTTACGTTGATTTTCTATTTTTCTTTAATATCATGTGATCTAATCACACTACCTTCACCCCTGGTCGAAATGCATTGTCCATACTATCAGTGGAAAAGACACTTGTCAGGGACAAACCCGACTTTAACAATAGTCATAGAAAAGTGTGCATGTTTGAAGAACAGACAGGTGAAATTTACATATAAATGATACACGACTGAAAGCACATACTGTGTATTTTTATTTTAATTTAAATTAATATTTTGAAATAGTGGTGCATGTATCCTAGTGGTGATATGTAGCTATAGTGCATCTGAAAAATAATTTCACCAGCTGCCACTGCAAACAATAAGCATTTAAATGGACAAATATAAGACCAGCATATAATGTCATGAATAATTTCATAAAATATCAAACCAATGTGACAAACTTTGCACTGCTAAGCTAACACTAAGCAGACCCAATACGGCTAAAACACACTAAGCAATGATTATACAGTTTGTCCTATCTTTACTGGTTTTTGCTATCAGCTACTCCGAAAAAAAATGGTCCAGCGCTTAACAGGTTAATGTCCAACCATGTTCCTGACTTGTTACCAACTCGTGTAAATAGCAGTAAAATGTTCCTCCAGCTGTTTCTTTTTTGTGCCACTTATTTTGCAGCCGTTTGTTCCCAACTTTATGGAGATGTGTTCTCACCATTTGATTTGATAGGTATAGATACATGCGCATAAATAAACTGAGAACATCAATCCCATGTGTGCATCATAAATGAATGCTCATCTGCGGAGGACTTATACAGAATCAGGCTGGGTTTGGCTCCAGCATCCTTACAACCCCCCCCAAAGGATTATTTTAGAAGAATTTGATGAATCAATGAAAGTACTAAGTATGACCTGAGTTGGAAAGTACAGAAAAATATTGGAATGCTCATTAACCCATAAAGACCCAAACACCCACCGGCAACCAAAATCATGATCTAAACTGTTTAATACCTATTGATCCAATAATCCTATCAATACTTGGAAATAACTGAGGTAAAATGCAGTTTGTCAGCTTTAAATCATAATCAGATTTGACCCATGGATGTTCAGAGGCTCCGTAGTTACCGTGGAAACGCCGTCATTTTCTACAACATTGATTCACCAGTAAAACCCATGGAGTTGGATCAATGGCAGTGGATGGACACACTTGTTTTTACATTCATTTATTGATATTTTTGCTGAAAAACTCACTTTTTCTTCAGTTTTTTTCTGTCTCTGATGTAATAACCTTTGTATGTATTCTAAGTTTCATGAACATCTACATGATCAGTGAATTAAATACAGGATAATACATGGTTTACGTTAAAAATGCAAAATACAGAGGATGATGTTGTGATAAATGGTGATAAATCACTCAAAGATGGTTAAATAAAGAGAACAATTCAATTGGGAACAGTCACAAAAGTAGCACTGGGTCTTTATGGGTTAAAACTGATTAGGATGCCAAGAATGGTCTAAAACTAGACGCTTGAATAAAACTTAAATTGGTTTAAAACTAGACACAACTACAGGGTTATTGCAGAACTAACCAGGATTTAGTACCACTCTTGAAGGTGGTAAAGTTTGTAGATTTCAGTTAATCAGGCAGTGAGTTGTAGAGTTATGTCTCTTCAACAAAGAGTGATGTGTGAGCAGGTGTTTTACAGAATGTGTCTTTGCAGTTGGAGCTTGAAGCTGTTCTCGTGAATCTGCTGCAGCTTATTTATGTATTTGCAAAGAGGCCGTGGAGTAAGTCCATCTGAGGATTTAAATACCAGCTTTACTTAGTTAAAATCAATAAAATATGCAACATTTAACATCTCATATTTTCTTAAAATGCTGCATTGGTGAAATCTTACTTGATTTATGTCCATTACTTAATTAAAGCCCAACGATATATTGTGCTAATTTCTACATGTGCTATGAGATTTACACATCATTACCTCTTGTTTTATTTACATTTCACATGCCGTCTCAAGATTTTGGAATTTGGTTGTAATTAAACCATTATTTCAAAAAAATGTTATCAGTATTATAATGTCATCTATGCAGAGATATTCTGTATATGGACTCTCAGAAAACACAAAAAGCTCTGTGTCCAGTGAGCTGTTAGTCCCTGAGTGACTGAACACTTCAGCCGTGGGTGTTTTGTACAGATATCCTGCTGAAATACTGGGTCCTTACCAGTGTGTGATTTTTGGTAGTCACTGGCTCTTACCACTCACGTTTTCCTTTCTTTCTGCAGTCTGGGTAAATGACTACAAAGCCTAACACCATCTGGAAAAGGTCATAGCAAGACAACATTGGTCCAATCCACTAAACTGCTTCATTTCATTGTATTCTCAGTCAAGTCCCTTTCAGCTCATTTTCAGTGGCGCAACAAGAAAAATGGGGAAAGTTTTTTTTTTTTGTTTTTTTTTCTGCACAACTCACAACTGGACAGTGAAAATCAAAGCACGACTGTTAAAGGATGTGTATCTGAATGCTTTTGGACTGAGATCCTTCACTAATCCCAAAGTGAATGAGATCACAAAAGCCTAATTTTTTGGCACTCCTTACTTCCATCTGTGTGTCTTGCCGTGATAGAGTATGACACATGCGTCAAAAAATCCCCTCCATTGGCCCATCCTGAGTATGTGTGCACAAAACCAGTTTTATTTGATTATTGTTGCCTTTTTATCTGCCTCTACAGCTGCACTGGCTTTGATAAAGCAGTGGTGTGGGGTTTTTGTCCACTGCCATTTAGGAATAGGTGCGTTTTAGTCAAATTAAATGGAATGTGGAAGCTTTCTGTGAACAATGACTCTGTATCTCTTTATTACCGAGGCAGATATCCTTATATGCTTTCCAAGTTTGTGTGAAAACTGTGTGGCTGCGTCTCTTGTGGCTATTTTTTCAGATATCAAAAAGAGTGTAGGGGTAAAGGTCACTTTTCAGAATATCTCACCATGTGGCAAACTTTTAAATGTCATCTTGAATTGAACTGTAGCTGTTAAGCTGTAAAGTCAAGATTTATGGGACCCTTCAACACACTTCTAACGCCAGCTTCCTCTCCGCAGCCTTTCACCTGGTTTTCATAAGATCTGTTGACAGACTTAGCCAAACACAGCCTTAAAGCTAAATAGACATATGTGTGCATGTAGGGAATTCTCCTTCTTTCTCCCCTAAACAGTTTGTGGTATTGTCTACAAGAATTTATACTAACGTAACAATTGGAAGATGACGGATGTTGGTAATAATGCAGTGTCCAACCTTTAAAACACAGTTCTATAAGTCCAAAAATGTGTAAAATCTCATGCAGTCATGCAGATTTAATAACTTGTAACCTACAAGGGCCAGACTGAAACAATATTTCACACCACAAATTGGACTCAATCCCAGACTCATTTTATGGGCTGATTCTGGTCATTCAATGGGTAGCAGTCAGTGGCCACTCTTTTGGGAGAAAAGGTATCCAGGAATTGAAGAGTGACCAGAAATTAACCCTTTAGGTGCCAGGTTTTGTTTTTTTTTTCCCTACCCCTCCCTCTTCCTGTTTCATTCTATTTTTGCACTTGAAGACTCAAAATAAATAAATAAAGTTAAACAAAGAGTTCCGTGCACCACTTTTTAAAATTATGCATTACCAAGGGCACCTACCTCACACACGTAACACAGGATGGAGACCCACCTCAGATACATACCTGCACTGCGCCCTTGGTGCTTCAGTACTTGACCCAGGGGCACTGGCTAATATCGCTCCGTGGAGAAGAACATTCATCGCTGGACTTGTCGAAGTACTGTATTGCGACTGGGGCACTTAAAGGGTTAACCTATATGGGGAGTTTTCCAGTGACTGTATGATGGATATGCCATCAGTCACAGCCTTTACAGAGTAAGACACTGAAGACAGAAAACAGTTATCCTTTCTGGGTCTTCACTTAAATGCTTAAACAAGATTCCTATTATTCAAGAGCTAAACACATAAAAAAAAAATATATATATATATATATATATGTGTGTGTGTGTGTGTGTGTATATATATATGTATATATGTATATATATATATGTGTATATATATGTATATATGTTTATATAACCTTCACACACATTCAGTTCACTGTGCCAGTGTTGCTGATGGCCATTACAGCCCACTAACAAAGAGAAAGTGTGAGTGTGTGAGTGTGTGTGAATGAAGCCATTCCCTCCCACTCTTAAAATGTGATGACTCACTTTGTTTTGAACTGTTCATGGTTGGGTTTTGAAGGAACTCGGTTTTATTAAGGCCTGTAGTAACACATGAGGTTAAGAGTTGGCCTCTGATGATATCAACTGAATTTCCACGTACAACTGAGTTTTATGTGGTCTGTTTGCAAATTTTTCAGGAAAAATGTTGGCACTGTACATTTCTGTAAACCATAAACAGAACAAAACATTTTTCATATCAGCATTTCTTGACATTTGTTTGTAGACTTTGCTAAAAGAAACAGTAATGTGCATGTTAAAGTCAGCTCTTTGGTTTGGACAGAAAAAGATTATGATTTTGTTTACTGTTGCAATAATGTTGATACATGTATTCATGAAATACATGGTGAATTTACTGAATTTAATTGATGTTTTGAACTGTCTTCCGTTTTCATTGTTTGTATTATTTGTTTGTTTTGTTTATTTTAGCACTGTATTGTGGTAGCTTTTACAGTTGTTATTACCTCTGCCAAGGAGGTTATGTATTCACCAGGGTTTGTTTGTCTGTTTGTCTGTGTGTTAGCAACATAATGCAAAAAATTATGGACGAATTTTAATGAAATTTTCAGGAAATGTCCGAAATGGGACAAGGAACAGGTGGTTTGATTTTGGGGGTGATCCAGGATTGTTTTATGGCATTTTCAGTTGAATAACCTCACAGCTGGAATGTCTGTTTCTGCACATGACATTTGACACCATGTCAAGGTGGCCCTACTGCTTATCTGTTGCTAGGTAACCCACGTCAAGAGTATTATATGTTACAGCAGCATTGTGGGGAGCTGAGCTGCCTTGGCGGAGGTCTGTGCTCTCCGAGTGCTTTTCTAGTTACCATATCTTTTGACATGTTTTTACTCTGTACTTACTACTGATTTTACCTCCTAATACTTCTAGATTTGTTTTGTTTTATTTTATTTTGTACACCTTAGAACCACTTAAATTAACCAATAAACTCAATGTGTTTTTCAAGGGTTTTAGTAGATAAATAACTTACATTGGTGGTTGTGATGATATAGATATGAAATGTATTTTTGGCTAAAATGTGGCATTATTTAATTTATGTGTATTTTTTTATTCTGATAACTGTTTATGTTTGCCCTATTTCCATGTCCTTCATTTATTTCAGTTAAACTATACTCTTAATTCTTAAACAGTTGCATATATATCCTTTATTTAACCAAGTGAAATTCTCATTGAGACCAAAATCTCTTTTCCAAGAGCATGGCTAGGAGAGCAGTAGCGACAAAGTTGCATCAAACAACAGACGTTGGAAATAAAGAAAATATAATATGTAGTTATAGACAATAAAAGACCAACATAAATAAATTAAGAGTTCAAGACTGATTTCAGTGCAAGATTCAGAAGCATTTTCATTTAATTTCAAGAGTATTATTCTATTATTTTACTTGAATAGGAATGCTGAATATATGACCGTCTCATCTGTGGATATTGTGTTGGATAAGTTTTACCAGTCTGAACTGAACTTCGCTGCCCTGTGAATTTAATCTATTCCTGCGCCGGGTTCATTGTCACCCACACTTTGCACACGGAAAATCAGTAGAAAAGTAAACAGAAATGACAAACACATCACTAATGTTAATTAACCAACTGTTTGACCCCAGATGACTTCTTTGATTTATGTTGTCGGGTCTTAACATTCTCGATTGATTTCTGATATGCCCGTTCCTCTTGAAAGGTTGAAAATAACTCAGCACCAGCCAGTGGAAATGTCAATGAAAAGGTTTGCAGGAAAATATCTTGGCTCCAGGCAGCCTAAGTGGTGTAAAGATGTTAACCTAAACATAATGTTGACACTTTTTTACAAGTCATTCTGGATGAGGCTGCCTGATAAATATCTAAAATGTAAATCCTAAAGTTTGACCAAATGAATTACCATAATATTCACAAGCCATGGGTTCTTGGATATTTTTCTTTGTCAGAATGAATTTCAGAAGTAAAAATAAAAATTTAAAAAAAGGATGGTAAAAGAAACTATCAATTATATAAAGAGAAAGATGATATAAATGAATGCATTATAAAACATTACAAAACAACTTTTTCCAAGGTTATCACTGTAATAAATAATATTTGATTGGCTAAAATATGAGTAGTTGTGCTCAATAATTAGCTTTAAACCTGATTTCTTTCATTTTTTTTCTCTGTTTTTGGAAAATGCTCGGTCTCTGAGTGCTTTCGAGTGGCTGCTTCAATTGTCTTTCAATGCAGTTAATGGCGTAAAACTGCAAGGACACATCATCAGTGGTACTTTTAAAATCACTTACTCTGCACAGACAAAGCGTATGACCGAGTCATTCATTTAACCATTCATTTTCATGTGATGGTCTGACAGAATACATTTAAAATTTTCTTGATCATGCTCCACAACTTATCTTTTCCTCAGTATTTGGTTTCCCCGCTCTTTATCTCTCTTTTCATCTCTCTATTTCTGTATCAAATTGTGCTCATGCTTTTCTTATTTTTTCCATTTTTTTGGTTGTTGCCATAATGAGTGCTCCACTTTTTAGAGAGAGAGAGAAAATAGGAAAAATAATAAATGGGGAAAAATAGAATCGAATGGCAGATAAATAGAGAAAAAGAGAAAAAACAGCGTTGGGGTGAGTCATGGATAATCCTTTTATTTTAACTATTGTGTTCAGTAACTGGCTGTAGAGGCTGGATGCTCCATGGTGCGTGCAGGAATGCCAATGAGCCAATCGGACACTGAGAGGAAAAAATGGGGCAACACTGAATCTTATGTTTGAGTCAGTGGACGAGCTCAGCATCAGTGGAGATACCCATTTACATTCACTTCCATCTTGTATTTATGTGTATTTATGTGTATGGTGCTCTGCTTAATTCCCTGGCAGTATATTACAGCACCATTGTTCCCCCAAAGCATAAATTCCTTTACATTCATGCTCCCAGGTTCCAAACACTGGAACATGAGTCATATAACAATGGCCCCTGAAATCTGTGTCATTAAAAATGCAGACAGTTCCACTATAATTGGAAAAGACCTCTAATGAGCTAGGCTGAATGCCTGACCACTGACCACCATGCCGGACACTTGGGAGTCTACATTGCCTTCCACTTATAGAGCTTTGATGGAATTATTTTCGTACTGTATGCATTCAAAATTTTTCTCAGTAGTCATAATGCAGTAAAAATGAATGTTTTTGTTGTTTTTATTATGTTCAGATATTCAAAATGAAAGTTTTTTACCTGCTGGTAGAAGAACCTAATAAACATGCAGGGATCCTGTGGGTAACATGAATGAAAGCAGTGGTGGAGCAGATGCTAAAATTATTTACCTGAATAAAAGCAGCAATAATATGGTGTGTAGAAAGAGAGTTACAAGTAAAAATATTACATTGAAAACCTGAACCATGGTGAAAGTAAAAGTTTAGTACAGGACGCTTCAGAGTAACAGATATGACTGAATAATAATCATGACTGCATTAATGTATTCATCTCTAATCAGGCTGCTCATGGTCGGACTCATTTTAATAATAATAATAATAGATTTCTATAGTGCTTTACATTATTGATTCATTATTCATTTGCTCTCACACTCTAGTGATGATAAACTACTTGTGTAGTAGCTCTAGGGCAGGCTGCCAATTCGCACCCCCCAACCATTCATACACACTGGAGGCAAGGTGGGTGAAGTGTCTTAGACAGAGCAGGATTCGAACCACCAACCCTTTGGTTATTGGACAACCTGCCCTACCTACTGAGCCATGGCTGCTCCATAGGTTTAGTTACTTTTGGACAAACACATGCAGAGGGAGAATCAAACGGTGCCTAAACACCTGCCTCTTTGTCCCTCAGATTTCCAAAATGTCCTTTTATTTCATCTTTTTCTTCTTTGATTTTTTAATTTTTTAAAAATGTTTGTAAAGACCTTTGTCAAGGTTAAAAGACTTGTCAAGTTAAAAACCAAACCATTAATTATAATTGAGTCATAAATAAAAATGACCAGGCTGTGGGCAGGTTTGTTCATGTCACATGATGAGGTCAGGTTGTAACATCATGAAGATGCAGCTGCAAACCTCAGAAACCACAGAATAAATGGGATTGTTTGGGAGTTCGACTGAGTCATTGTTATGTGCATGTTATTAGTGAAGCATTAATGTATCTCACTGACAATATACACACTGACAATGAAGTGAGCTGTACATTTGAATCAATAAGAAGATATGTTTTGGGGTTCTTTGGACTGTCTTTGGTTTGCTTTGGTAGATTATGCAGAATTTGTTCCTCACAACGTCAGTGTCAATGAGAACATTTCAACCAATGTTTAAAATGAGTTGTGTGAATAACCTTGATTTGTAACTCTTCAACCACTAATACTCATAATAATAATCCAAGTTTATTCACAACTAATGTACACAGGAGAAGGTGTTTTGTTCTTCACCTGCCTTATATTTAAAATCATTTCTACTGCGGACGAATACAGTTGATCTTAGAAAAACTTGAGCATCTCAGTGTGGTTATGATGTGTGACATGTTACTGCTGTTGAATTTGTATTGGAGATGAGGGGACGTTTTCCAGCAGTGAAAGGAAACTAACCACCCAACGTTTATTTCATACTGGACAGAGTTTTACCATTTTTATTCATGCTCTTATGTCTATAGATATTTGGTAACCTCTACATGTTTCAGTCTGAATATAGGTACAGATATGTAAACCACTTTAACACAGAATGTAAATACGGCCCACAAATTGATAGATGCTACTAAAATATGCTTATATTCTGTAAATATTATTCAAGATTTTTAAATAAAATGTTTATTGAAGTGAATGAAAAAATATCCTAGTCCTTTCCTTCAGAGTTGTTTTTGTAGTTCGGAGGTCAGAGTAAGACTGTGAACCCTGTAAATACAATTCAGCAACCCAAAAGCAAGCAGTATAAAGCCGATTTTGCACTTCACACTGTTCTGTTTATCTTATTTTTACATGTATCATATTTTCATTTATGAATCATATTTGACTGTGCAAAGATAAGTCATACAGAGACGAAGCAGTGCAAAAACAAAATTAGCTCTGTGAGATCCATCTTTGTCATTAACATTTTTATTAAATTTGCTTATGTGCAACAAAATGACAAAATAATTAAAGTCCATAATGAAAATAACAACCAGTAATAGTGTTTGTCTATACACGTTACCCATAAAGTTGGAATAAAATATTTTTACTTCCTCATGTGAAATGATTGTGACTGTGATTTATTTTTGATAAAGTGTAGCTGGGACTCAGTATGTAATCATTACAGCAGGTTAAAGGTGGTTACAGATGTGTATAAATAGGAATAAAAAGAGGAATGTGTCTGGAAACAAAATGATTCCAACTTTATGGGAAACAGTGTTCATGTATACACATGCATTCACATGCACATACATTTACACATAGACATGTGTACACATTCACATGTATCATATAGACATTCACATATGTTATACTCCCTGCCCCCAGAGAAAAATCTATGAATATAGTGATGTAGAATATAGTAAGATAAGATAAGATAAGACTTTATTTATCCCACCATGGGGAAATTTCACAGTTAACACCAGCAACATACAAGCAATTGCAGAGAGAAAGACAGGTAGAAAAACCACACAAGTGAAAATGTAAAATATAAAGAGAAAGATAAGAAATTTGTTATTTATATCAAATCATCAAATTCAAATCAAATTTTATTTATATAGCGCCAAATCATAACAGAGGTAATCTCATGGCACTTTACATATAGAGCTGGTCTAAACCAGACTATCAATAAATAAATAAAGAATTTGAATTAAAAATAAAATATTATTTACATCATCATCATGGCTGCACATGTACATGGTGTGATATGGGGGTGTCACTGGGAACTGTTATAGAGTCTGATGGTTGTGAGGAGGAATGACCTGCGGAATAGTGAATATGTTACTATAATAAATCATACTCTAAATAATGTTATTATTAGTTGTTGATATTTTATTCATATTTTCTGTAAGTTCCTACTTCCCTAAGTTATTTGTAATAAATGTAGTGTAGAACAAAGTACAGTATTTGTCTCCAGGATGTAATGGAATATAAGTATAAAATACATTCTTTCAATTACAATATACTGCATTACAAGTACCTCAGATTTAAGTGCAGTACTTCAGTAAATTTAACTCGTTACATCCCTTGACTGGAGGAAGTGTTAGAAGAAAAAGTAAAATACAAAGGCAATTCATCCTAACCTGGAAGTGAAACTAGCAACCTCTTGGGGAGAGATAAAAGTCTGCGTGCTACTAAAATTCATTCACTGGGAACTACATATGTCCGTACGCAGTTTCATCCTATTTGATCCAACATCAATCAGGCTGAAAAGGCTCATGTGTAGAGACAAAGCCTCATCTCATCATGAATCTACTTTTCTTCTTCAACCTTGACTTTTTGTGATAAACAGAGGAAGAAGAGTCAGAGAATCACCAGACTATTTGAAACAGGATGATATTTCAGTTACCCAGTGAGGATCCACAGGGCAGGATGTGATGAGGATGGATGACAGACAGGTTTTCTCCACAGTGGGTCCAATTCCGCTCATACTAGTTTCTGTGGTGAGGGATGAATGACACCTAATTGGTATCATTCTTTCTCTGTTTGTGCTCCTGTGACCTATGCTCCTGAATCCACTGTCAAAGGATGTGAGACATAAAACATGCATCTTGCATCATAACAGAATTTCCTCTCCTTTCTGTCCATTACAGTCACAGCAGGGCAAAATCCGCCTGCTCACTTTGAAATTTTACCACAGATTCTTTTCATTCAACGAAGAATGAGGTCACAACCTGTCTGAGCTTCACTCTGACTGGCAGACATCAGGGCCTGGCTGGATTTCCCTTGGCAGTGCTGATCTGCATTTAGTCTGGCTTCTGCAAACCGAAGCTGTCAATTTCACTTCACAGAAACAATCATCTGGAGACAACAAACCAGCAACACAACAGTGACAAGGCAGCCCCTGTATGGTTACGTATGGAGTTTGTTTTTAGTCCAACCACCCGAAGGTCCAATAGACTATTGGCGTCAGTTGTCATCCGTAAACAATTTTTCAAGAATCTTCTTCACTGAAGCCACGGTCAGTCAGCGTGACTTGATATTTGTTGTGGAACATCTTTGTCGTAAGGTCTACCGAGTTTGGTCAAAGAATTGGGAAATATTGATTTTTGAATTTTTTATAAATTTTTTAAATTTTAAAAATCCCCATTGGTTTATAATAGGACACATTTCAAAGTGCTATAACTTCAAAACATTTGAAGATATTGATATAATTACTATTGGCAATAGATAGAAAGTCACATATGGGCTTTCATTTGGTGCCATGACCTTTGACCTTGAGTGACCCTGAAAGGTCAAACCCAGACGGTAGATTTTGACTATCCTGACTTTTAGTGGTTGTATTTTAAACATGGCTTTATGGTCATTTTAAGGTAGTAAAATGTGGTCCCTTTCCTCTATTAGGAAGAAAAGATACTATAGACAAAAGGGACCACATTTACACTTTACTCGTTTAAAATGACCATAAAACCAAGTTTAAAATAGTTTTTAAAAAGTTTTTAAAAAGTCTAATGTGTTTAAATATGCCATTGGACTACAGGACCCTTAGTCCTTTTTTGTTATGTTATGACAGTTGTATTGGCCTGTTGACTGGATAATTCTTTAACCCATAAACACCCAGTGCTACTTTTGTGGACGTTCCCAAATGAATTTTTCCTCCAGATTTAACCTTTCTTAAGTGATTTATCACCAATTATTATCATATTACCTTTTGTATTTTTGTTGTTTTGTTTTCAGTGAAAATCATGTATTTTATTTAATTCACTGATCATGCAGATGTTCATAAAAGCTCAGATTAAGTTGAAGGATATTATATAAGACACAAACAAAACTGAAAAAAGTTGCTTTTTCAGCAAAGATATCAATAACTGAACATCAAAACAAGTGTGTCCATCCACTGTCATTGATCCAACTCCTTGGGTTTTACTGGTGAATCAATGTTGTAGAAGATGAC
>JAPQRQ010000005.1:6145252-6155873 GCA_037367365.1 Apogon talboti | reverse complement strand
TATCTGATGACCATGAAAAGATGACAAACTGTATTTTACACCAATTATTGACATGTATTGATAGGATTAGTGGATTAACAAGTATTAAACATTTTAGATCAGTAGATGTTTTGATCGGTGGTGGATGATGGGTCTTTATGGGTTAAATGCATGTCCACAATCAATAGCTGTCAGAGTATATTTCTCTTTTCTTCATTGTTGTCTACTTCTGTTTCTTTAAATTCAGATTTGATTTCTTGTGATTTCCAACCTGCTTTTGATGATCGAAGCCTAACTGTCAATTTTGTCTCTTACTGTTGTCTCTTCTTTGCTTTTGTTTTCAAGTTTCATTGAAAGGTGAACTCAGAGTTGGACACTTGAGTGATGACTGTTTACTCAGTAGTGACAGTATTACGTCTGCCTAAAGACAAATGCTGGTGTCACTGAAAGAGAGTGAGGCAAAGAAGTGAAAAATATTGGTCCTTTGAAGACTATTCATGCATTAGTCATTATCTCTTACATGGACATGGAAATGTTTTCTGCTGTCGAAAGTCAGAAGTTGGAAGTGAAAAAGTACACATACTTCACTGCTGTGCTTAAGTACATTTTTAGGTCAAGTCAAGTCAAGAGAACTTACTTTATTTGTAACCATAGGTAGATCTGTTTTGCAGCAAGTTTGAAAATCCACATCCACATTAAAAGACAAAAAACAGCAATGTAGAAATGTACATGATCAGCCATAACATTATGACCACTGTGGTATTAATGTTGATGATCTCATTCCAATGGGACGTGTCAGTGGATGGGATATATTTGGCAGAAAGTCAACATCTATCCCTCAAAGTTGATGTGTTAGAAACAGCAAAATGGGCAATTTTCTATAAAAAACAGCTCAGACCAAAGGCCTAGACTCCACCAGACCTCTGAAGGTCTGCTGTTGTATCTGGACCAAGACGTTACAGCAGATCCCTGAAGTCCTGGAGGTAGAGAGGTGGACCGTAATGGATCAGATTTATTTGTCCAACACCTCCCATAGATGATCAATTGTCCTGAGGTTGGGATGTCCTTCCTTAGTCGGTACTAACTACTCCAGACCAGGAGCACCCAATAAGACCTGCAGTTGTGGAGATGCAATATGGATCTGGTCAAAGTCACTCAGTTGCTCATTTTGTTGCTTCTAACACATCAGCTTCAAGGATTAAATGTTCATTTGCTGCCTAATTTATCCAACCCAGTGAAAGGTACCATATGGATTTTAAATTCCCCCTCACCTCCTCCTGGGGGGAAGCCATCATTTCCCCATATCGGACTGAATAATGAGAGCGAGTCGACTTCTTTGAGATAACTCTTAACTTGTTGCCACACACAAATCATATTTTTAACCATAGGATTCTTGGTGTTATTTTTGAGTTTCTTAAAACTAGCTGAGTACAGGTAAATGGGCAAAGGCAGCTTCAGTGTATAACCTTCCATCTCTCTCTCCACAGTGGTACATTCTCCTCTGAATAGTAGAACATCAGTGTTCTCAGAGAGACAATTTAAAAACACACAATTACAATTAAAACATAATCAGTTAAACATAAATAATGATCAATTAAAATAAAGTAAAAGAGAAGAGTGCAGATAGAATACTTTCAGTTGTCATATGCACAGTTGAACAGAGCCGTTTTCAGCCTGGACTTAAACACTGTTAGAATAGAGGCCTGTCTGACATCATCAGAAAGACTGGTCCAGAGTTTAGCTGCATGGAACTGAAACACAGCTTCACCCTGTTTAGTCCTGACTCTGGGCACCAGCAGAAGACCTGTCCCTGAGGTTCTCAGGGTCTGAGATGGTTCATAAGGGATCAACATGTCAGAGATGCACTTTGGTGCTAGACTATGGAGAGACTTATACACGAGCAGAGCTGTTTTAAAGTCTATTCTCTGAGCCACAGGAAGCCTGAGCACAGGACTAATGTGGTGGTACTTCCTGGGTCTAGTCAGGACCCGAGCAGCAGTATTCTGGATGTACTGCAGCTGTCTTACAGCTCATTTACGGAGTCCAGTGAGAAGACTGTTACAGTAGTCTAACCTGCTAGAGATAAATGCATGGATAAGTCTGTCCAAGGCTGGTTTACACAGTAAACCTTTCATTCTAGCAATATTTTTGAGATGGTAAAAGGCTGATGATGTTATTGATTTAATTTGGCTGTTAAAGTTCAGGTCTGAGTCCACTGTACCATAGTGGGTTTGGAGCATGGTATGAAATTACGATAGCATCATAAGAGCATTCCTTGAACTTATGTCTTAACTCTGCACATATCAAAAATAAGTCAATTCTTGAATAGGATTTGTGTACACCGGAGTAACACGAAAACTTTACATCGTCAGGATTTTCTTCCCTCCAGATATCTATTAAGTTCAATTCTCTCATAAAGTGTTGTATAGTTTTCCTACTAGGAATGTGAGACTCTGCGGCTCCAGAGCTCCTATCTTTCACCGGATCAAATACACAGTTAAAATCACCTGCCACCATTTACCAGGAAAAGTGGACAAAATAAGGAGTAAGTTTTGAAAAAAGTTGGGCTCATCTGTATTTGGTGCATAGATGTTCGCCAAAATGATTTGCTCATTTAGTAAGTTTCCTTGAATGATAAGGTACCGTCCTAATTTGTCTTTGGTAACCTTATTTACCTGGAGTGGTATTGATTCATGTACTCAAGTAGTGACACCTCTAGCATGAGAGTTAAACGATGCAGAAAAAACCTTGCCTCTCCACCTCCTCCTAATTTTCCAAACATCATTATGCATCAGGTGTGTTTCCTGCAGAAACACAATATTAGACTGCATTGATTTTATCCTGTCCACGACTTGTTTGACTTTCTTAAGTTTCTGTAACCCCCTGCAGTTCCATGATGTGATTTTCATTTTTATCTCACCAGACATTTGGTATAGTTTATATAGTTATATTCCCCAAAACAATTGAAGGTCTTTATAAAAAGAAAAAAAAAGAAACAAACAAAAGAACATAAATAATACAACGGACAACACTATACAGATACCCAAACCGTCACTCATATCCAGGACACTTCGCCTGAATTTCCTTCCCCTGTAGTCTTAAAACTTCCAGATAGCTGTTAACTGTTCCGCCTGAGGGTGAGACAGTATCACTGAGCTAGCAAAAACAAACAAACAAACGACTAACCTTACACTCCTGTGCTACCATGATTAAATATTAAACATTTGTCTTTCATAAACACCCCTCTTTTACTATGAGCTAAATCAAAATTCACTCTCAGAAGTCACAGTGTTGTTCTAGGAAAATCTGAACAGAAATGAACAAGTGAGTCAATATAACCCCAATTACTGTAAAGTTAATACGGTGACAGGTGCCGCAGAGATACATTCTGCTTCTTAACTCTTGTTTAAAGAAAGAAGGAAAAGGAATACCTAAGTCAGAAAGTGAGTAGAGAGCGGAGAGTAACATAACTTTAACCATTACAAAAAACTCTAAGTATAGGCCTTGAACATACTGAAATAAACACTATTAAACAAAGGTCTATATTTAACTGCGACTTTTATTTTCTAGTCAGCTGTTACCTTCTACTTTGTAAAGTGATCTTTTGACCTGATCCATTTGTTTAAAGTCCTCTGCCTCGAAGTGGTTGTTAAAGATGTGACACCGTTCCTTATATGTCACCATCAGTCAGGCAGGGCGGGTGATGCCATACTGGAGTCCCATTGATCGGAGCTGCTGCTTCACCTCATCAAACTCCTTCTGCTTCTTGTGAACACCTGCTGCCACGTCCTGGTAAAACCTCACTGTCTGATTCTTGTGTCATACTTCTCTTTTTGTCTTGGCTGCTCTCGTCACCAATTCTTTATCTCTGAATTTCAAAAACTTCGTTATCAGCGTTTGGGGTGCAGGATTGTTGTGTGCTCTTGGTCTAATTCTGTGAGCCCTCTCCACCATTAGAATTGTGCGTCCCAGTGGCAGCTCCAGTGCGTCCGGCAGCCAGCTCTCCAATAGGCCACAAGCATCCTCAGCCTCCGCTCCCTCCGGTACACTGACAAGCCTCACATTGGACCACCTTGATCTTGTCTCCAAGTCCAACAATTTTTCCTCCAAGTCTTTTTTTTATTTTCTAGGACTTGTACTTTTGTTTGGAGCGAGGCAACGCTGTCTTCAGTTGTTGAAATCCTTGTTTCTGCTCCTGTGACATGCTCTGCACAGTCAGTGATGTCTTTCCTGACACATTCAATAGTGGACAATATGCCATCAAACCTGGTGGAAAACTCCGTTTTCATGTCTTTAATAGCGGTCAGAATGACAGCTGACATGGGACCGGAGTCTCCCGCCACCGCATCATTGCTTCTAGCTGACATATTATCATTGCGCTAACATTAGCCTCGTCTGGGTCCTTGGCTTTGATGTTAGCTGGTGATTTCTTGCTAGCACTTGACCTCGTAAAGTCCGACAATTTAGCTTGAAGAGTTTTATTCCACCCTTGACAGACTTTTTCTGTGACTTAAATATTACCCTAAGCTTATCTATTGAAATGGGGGTATTTCACCAACTCAAGTACAATATTTAAGAAGGATTTAGCCAACAGGGTAGCAGAGCAGGGTAATGCACGTTCACTCAGTCAAAACAGCTAATAATTAACAGGAATCAAATAAATAACATATTGCATAATAAACAAAACCATGCTAACAAGCAAATTAAAAAAACAACAATAAATAAATAAAATAAAATGTATGTGCACATTCTGGGGCTTGTTGAGGTCTGTTTTTGTACCACTTGGTCCTGCACTTTGGGATCTGAAAACCTCTGGAAAGAAGCTTAGAAATCTGGACTTAGGCTGAGTTTTTATTTTTCTGATGACTTTTTACCTTGCTGCTTGCATTTTGACACCAATATCTGCATTTTCCAATCTTTACCTTTCCAAAAAAAAGGCTTATTACTCCAGTTTTAATGTATTTGAGGGGAATTATTATTTTTATTGATTTTTTTTAGTTTTTGCATCATAGTACATCTTCCTATAATCAAGAAGACCAAGTTCATCCTGTATGGTTGGGTGAGTAACACATTGCAAGGTTGACTCCATGTACAGAGAAGTGCACATTACGCAGAAAAGATGTTGCAACAACAAAGACTGAACAGACGATGATGAATAAATTCTTTTAATGCTCAAGCAACAACAGGGTATTAAGGTGAATATTAATTGAACAGCATGCTGCCTTTTCCAGAAAAGGACATTGACCTTTGAATACACCCATAGATAGACAAATGTTCTGGTATGAAAATTGAGTGTGAACCAACTGGCCCATGAAAATGAGCACCTGACGTTTTGCTGAGTCAGGGTGATACTGGGAAAGGCCCGAAACCAGTTGGGTCTGGATCATACTGGAAATTCATCTAAAAAAACGCATGGAGCTTGAGCTTAGACACGATTAGAAACAAATAAGATGATCTAATGGTGGAAAGCACCTGAATTTTGACCAAAATGATAGGAGGGGCTCGGGTCGGTGAAGAAACACGCCCTCAAGCCCCAGGAAGAGTATAAAGGTTGGGGGATTCACAGTCGGACCTCAGACTACTCCCGGGGTGTCTCCCTGTGTTTACCTTGTATTTTATACAAATAAACACTTGCAATGGCTCAGAAGATCGGCTGACTCAACTCATCTTTGACTCCAAGCGAAAGTTCATAATCTTCCATTAGGTTGAGCACTTAGTTTGGTGTAACCGTATTGAATTATGGTATTATAAAGTAGTAAGGTAAAATTAGTAAAGACGTCATCCACGTCAACGACAGGACACTTGAGTATGGAGTGAAAATACTGTCTCTATGAAATGTTTGATAAACAGTAGAACTAATACCGACATGGGTGAGGTGAGGGTTCAGTTAGCTTTACATAGAAACAACTCGGTGAAATGACTGCATCTTGTACGTATGTGCTTTTATTTGAATAACTACTTTGGATTCTATCTTATTTTTCTGTACCTTTACATGAGTAATGTGAGGGCTTTTTACACCTGTCTAATGTTGATACCATGTAAAATGCCTCTAGAATGAAAATAGGGAAACAATCAGTCACTAGCAAAGAAAAAAATGTCAAAAATGCTGGTTGACTGTAATTTCCAAGATACAGCCTTGTGTCCAAATGTGAAACTGTGAGAATTAATGAGAGAATGTGTTTTACTTAAAAGGAATGCTTGTCTCTATGTCAAAACACTGTCTGCACATTCTAATACATACAGTTTTCAGGTTATTTCTAGTGGAAGATTTATAAATCTGTTGTATAAATGTACATAAATCAATATGTATGTGAAATAACACTGTATCAAATACATTGAAAACATCGACTGTTCAGCACTTTTGTCATTTGTTTTCCAATTTATCTTATTAAAGCATGTAAAATTTAGCACATTTAATCTCTGAGGCAGATCATTTATTTAAATAAAAGTAGACCAGTGTGATATGATCAAGCTATCAGCCTATTGTAACATATTCATGCCTTGTATCTTTGAAGCACAATTAAAGGATTGGAAAGAACTCAAGCTAAAAGAAAAAAAAAACGTAACAGGAGGGAAAAATCTTCTTTTTTCTTCAATATTTGTAACAGCTGTTTGTAAAGCCAAAAAAGTTGCAATATACTCTATTGTAAATCCCACTTCTTCCATGTGTTGTCTTGCTGCATATTACCAGCAGGACACATTTGTTGTGCCTTTCTTGCCTTCATTCTTCATTTCTCTGAAGGTATCAATAAAGTGACTTGTTATTCTTTCTTCTTTGTATTACTAGAGCAATTAAGAAATTTGATGCTACTTGGAGATATTCCTTCAGTTTGTGGTTGTTTTTTAGTATACAGATAAAATCTACTTTGACATGAGTGCCTGTGCCTGTTTTTTTTGTAGGGAATGAGATCTAAATACATCCTTTCTGCTCTCGGCTGTGAGTGATGTAATAGTGTCACTTCTGATAAGACACACTTCTAAATCACAATGATTTTTTTAGGACAGAGTTGAGTAAAAACACTAACGAAAGTGAAAATTTATGTGATCCTAGGTGGAAAATCACACCTATGCACACAAACATGCAGTAGAAGCTCAAATAGAGACAAACCGACCATACTGTGGACAGAGCCATAAAACACCGCAATTTTCATTAACCCTGAACTGAACCTGAATGAACATGAAAAAGGGACGACACAATGACAGCCGAGTGGACAGAAAAAATGACACGTACGCCTCTGAGATGTTTTATGGTTGTAAGTGTCCCTCACACATTTAATCGAGACAGCCGTAATTCACAGTTTCTACAGTAATGATAGTTTTTTGTCTTAGTGAGATGGCCCAACAGTGCCCACACAGGCACATAGTGTACAGATGCACGCATTAGAGAAAAACATCAACACCTAATGTATAACCTAAGTTCATCTTCTGTTCTGTAGCAACACTCCATTTAACTGTTCCATTAAGCACAAGTGGGTCTGCAAAATAGTGATTTATTCATAGCTTAGCCTCACTGGAGCACAGTTACAGTTAAAAACCTGTTCCTGCTGTTTTTCCCAAAGTGTTATCAGGAACGTACTTCTTCATCTCCGTGGCATGATGGGTATTTCAACACGGCAAAACAGAGTTAGTTATTATCCCCACTCAGTGCTAATCATATAAACTATCTGCTTCATGAATGTAAGGAAGGATTAATATGAACAAGGATCCATACACATTCCCATTTTTCAATTTAACTGGATTATCATCATCTTCCTCAGCGCCATGAAATTGCCTAAGCTGCAGACACCCTGATACACAGTTGCCCAAAGCAACTTCTGTGGCCTTAAGTGAGCAATAGACATGATAGGAGCTATTATTCTGCCCAATGCAATCTCACCAAGTCCCATTATTGTTTATTCTCTCCCATTTTATTTCCCTCCTCTTCCACTCATCACTCCCTCCTCCTCCCTTGTGCCCTTACTTTTGTCCTTCTCTTTACATCTTTTCCTCTGTGCTGCCCATTCCTCCATCTACTGTGCCATTCTTCTATCATCCATGCTTCCAAATTAATCTGGTTAATGGACCCCGGCCCCTTGTGCAGCTGAGCAGAACAAGGCCCGTTCCGATGCTCAAATGTGCAGAAATAGCAGCACACTCATGCACAATACTTAAGGACATGCATTAAGTCACATATGATAAGAAGTCATAAACTGTCCTACTGTATGAAACAAGCCACATGCGAATATACAGTAATGCGCACACATGGGAAATCGTGGACAAATGTGAAATCATTTACTTCCCCTTTGAACACGCACTCTGATGATTCCACAGCTCAAAAGAAAACAAACGTGATTTATGTGTCCTGTGGATGATCTGGGCAACCCTGTCATAGCACTCGCTTAATTAGCAACTACATCAGAGTGAGTGGCAGGGCGGAGCGTTATAGGATTGACTAGATGGGAGAGCTGAGGCTTTCCCCTCTATTACTCATCTTCTAACACTTGTATCAGGGGAAGATAGAAAAAGGAAGTATGAGCAGTGGGGCTGCAAATCTTTTTTCCTCTCCAAGATTCACAAAGATAGCTTCTCCACCGTGCATACATTCTATATATCTTTCAGAGCTGCGGCGCCGTAACCTGAAAATAATCCTACTATCAACGAAGCAGCAAATACAATAATTTACCAACACTTTTCACGTTTCACAGCAACTTATAAGTTTGATTATTACTATAAAAAAAATACAATCTACACTTTCATGTAGTGAAAATGACAAGAAAACACGTCTATGCTTTCAATCATTTATTTCTAGCTCTTGTTACGTCCCGCTGAGCTATTGCATACCGCCTTGATCCTCAGAGAAAGCATGTAAAGGGTAAGATCACATCAATCATTGTATCATCAATCTCTGTATGAACTCTGCCTAATGAGCCTGGAAACAGCTGCTCACACACGGTTTTGTGAATAATAGATGCACTGGGCTGGTGCTTCCACCACTTGTCATCTTGTAGGTTTCACTGGTAGACTGAGTCAGCCGCAGAGAAGAAAGAGCCAGATTCAGTGATGAGGAGAATGATGATAGTGGTGAAATTAATGTACATTTCCTCGGGACATTTATGACCTTTGAATGGGTAACTATAAATCTACACATACAATAGGCTAATTAACTGCTGCAGCGGCATTAGTGTCTTCTTCCACATTCTCTTTTATTGTTTCAGAAAACGATGTGCTGCTCAATGTTCATGGATCTAAGTCGATTGCACAGCACAGTCCTAATTGGTGAACTTGCCTTGTATATGAGCATCTGGTCTAACAGGAGAAATATGACAAAAAAAAAAGACTTTATTCATGTTGGCTTCTGCGTGAATTTATTTTGGTTCCACAAAATAAAAAGAAATCATTTTTTTAATACGTTATCACATTTTTGATCATGTAAGAAAAAAAAGCTTGTATTTTATTCTCTACTTTTTAAGTGAAAATTGAATAACCACAAGGATTTTTTTTGTGTGTGTGTGTTTAATACCCCATTCTAAAAACAAAATCCAATTACCAAAATATGCACAGACCATTAGCCACTGTTTTGAACTATGAGAAAAGAACTAAGGATCACAAAACCTTCACTGCACAGATATGATAACTCTTCACTGTCTTTTAGTTGTATTCTGATCTAATACGGGCACATTTCTCATACTGTTACAGGTTTATTGTGTGGAAATTGGTAACTATCTCTGTCCATCCAGATTGTTCAGCATCAGTCATTGCATTTGGTTCAATGCTGGCTTTAAACACCTATCTCTATCTAACCTCTGTTGGGTTAATGTGAGACACTGGACAGATGCAGCTAATGGAAAACCAAAGGCAAGCTCACACTTAACAAGACACAATTTATTGTTCAAAGACTATATTTAGACATTGACAGATAAAATGTACTTCCAAAGCTTAACAGAAGGTTGGTCAGGAAAAGTAGGCACTGGGCAAAATGTATAATGACTAACTGAAGGCAGGACACAACGCATTGAAAGACAGCCTCCAGTGAATGGAGCTTATTTTAGTCTGTGACAGTCAGGGGCCGTGTTCAGACCTTGCATTCCATGTGTCATTGTAAATCTGATCACATGTTTACGGCTTTACTGCACGATAAGAGCACACTGAGGATGTTTTTAAGGATGCATTCCTATCCCGTCACTCAGGATTCATTCAGAGGTGGTCTAGAACTCTTTTATCCACATTCTGTTTGTCAGAACAGGATGCAGTATGACTGTCTACTTAGCTGCTTCACCATCATGTTTTAAACACACCTGAGATTTTCTAAAAGCCTACGAAGATGTGCTATGAGTGCCTTATATATAAGTGAATGAAAAAATCAGATAACTGGGAGTAATGAGATATTTATAATACACAGATCTAGCGCATTTACATGTGCGTCAGAATGATGATAACTGAGTACATATGTAATGAGCCTGTTTACATGCACACCAATACTCCGATCATTATCTGATTTCTGGAGTCATCAGATTATTCAAGTGCTCATGTAAACAGAATAATATGATAGGCTTTATCCGATAACGGCAGGCTGATTATGAGAAATGGGATTAACACACCTGGATTTCTCCCCAATACTCCGATGTCTTCCTGCATGTATACAGGTTAATCTGGTTTATTTCAT
>JAPQRQ010000005.1:6093706-6109119 GCA_037367365.1 Apogon talboti | reverse complement strand
TGTAAACCAACTGGTGTCTGAAGCATATAAGGGCAAAAGCTCGCTTTGAGTAAACCTGTAAACCAGTTGGTTTACAGGTTTACTCATCACTACAAGATATACGATGCAATGGGTCACATGTTGCATGGAACAGAAAACCATAAATAGCATTAAATCACAATAATAATGACATAAAATTAAAAAAAGAGAAACTAATATGTCTTGAATAAAATAAAAATAAGATACAGAGTTTAAAAAAAACAACAAAAAAACAGGTGGGATTTATGCATGATAATACTTTTATTATGGGGCAGTTGAAATGGAATAAAATGTAGGAAGTGGGACCAGACCTGGTAGAATTTGCCCCTACCACCATTCAGTCTTGCAATGGGATCCTCAATGGAGGATGTGTCTGCCATCAACTTTAGCCAGTCTGTAAAACCATGCCTTACTTGACTTTTCCAATGTCTTAAGATGATGCTTACAGCTGAGATAAACCCAGCTAGTGCCAAGGCAGACTTTGCTTTAGACACCCCTGGAGGTAAAAGGGGCCAGTCTCCTTGTAGACAGAGCTGGGGAGACTCTGGTATTGGCATATCTAACCATTCTCCAGTAGTTTCAATCATTTGTTTCCAAAAAGGAAAGACCACAGGGCCTTCCCACGGAAGGTGGAGGTAGGAGCCTGTGTCATCCAGACATTTCCAACACAAATTGTCCTTCATCAACCCCAGTCTATGAAGTTTGACTGGTGTATAATAATATCTCTGGATAACCTTATAGTGTGTACTTTTACTAAGTGCATCCCTCACAGAATAATAACCTGACTTATCTATCTTGGCTTTTGCAGGGATGCAACTTGACCTGCTTCATATACATTATACAAACTTAGGCCTTACCTGAGACTTAAATGTTTAGACTTGAGACTTGCTTGTTGCTTGTTGCCTGCACGTGTGTGACTTACTTTCACCCAAAACACTGGTAAAAGGCAGGGTTTCTGCAGGTAAACACACCACCACAACTGACAGAGAGTGAGAAGGGATGATTTAAAGGATTATGAATGTGTGAATACTCCACTCATGTTAAATCAAACATATGTTGGTGAAAGTTCACAGCATGCACATGATTAATGACTTAATGTTCAAGTAAAATCAGTTTAACTTCAGTCTTGTGCTTTGTGTGCATGCACTAAAAGGTGCACATGTCATAGTTTGATGCATGGTGTTAACTGGGTAAGCAGGAAGGCAGCATCTACAGTGACTTATGGAGGGGAGCGGTGAGTGGCTTTTACAGGTTGTCTATTTATAACCTCTCTCTTAATAAGGACCGTCCTTTACAGCTGCGGTTGTAACTGTAGTGAAGTGTAAATGAGCAGGGATCACTCTGGAGGGTCAGTGTGTGTAGTGCCACCTCCTGCTTGGCAACAACACAACAGGCGGCATCTTCTATTATGGCAATATCTAAAAAAAACAAAAAAAACAAAACAGCTTCATTTGAATTCATTCTGACATGTTTTTACAGATCGTAAAGACACGCGAGTTCAAGTAAAACACCATTTTCTAAATTAACATGAATCACATTATCATCAACCCATTATGCTGCCTCCATTAACAGAAATGTGTGAATGGAAAAGAGGAAGGACAAAAATTACCGGCAGTTTTTAACACCAAACAATTAGTTGGAATCAAATAACAGATAAAGTACTTAGCATTTTCATTTGCACTCGGATCTCCCTGTTCTTTAGGTTGATTTGTTTCCGGACACTTCTGTGTGTCCTCTGTTGTTCCCATTTTAAAAGGCATAATCAAATGAATTATGGATTATATCCTGAAGCACAGTCTACTCACTGAAAGTGTGCATAAAAGGCTCAAAAAGTCTGCGGGAGAACCCCCCTGCACTTCCACTGTGGGTTTTATAGTGGGGCAGCCGCAAGCTCTCGTAGATTTAGCAGAACTGTACATCAAAGTCTGTGGGGTCTGTGACAGTATGATTGGGTGAGAGTGGCTTGGAGAGGAAGAAGAGACAGATGTGGAACTGGAAGGAGATTCATCTGAAGCAGTAAGGCGCACATACACCATGTCAGGTTGATGGATCACCACTCATCCATTAGTGTCATCTGTTTTACTGTCTGGTCTGATATTGACGATTCATCCAAACTAAATAAATGTTATTGAAAACATTATTTACTGTGAATCTCCTGCGCACTAGTAGGATAAATACAGTTTACATCCAAACAACCCAGGGGTGTATTTATCCAAACTAAGTTACATTTTATGTGCATGAAGACATTTCCAGAAGGGAAGAGTTTGTTAAATAGGACAGATTCACTTCTGTGGCTACATCAGACCGGCTGTAAACTAAACAGCAAAAGCTATTCACGATAAGAATACATATAATGTTTCACACATTTATGTTTTCAGAGAATATTGACTGGTATTGTCTGTGAGAGACTGTCACGCATTTATTTGTCATGTTTCATGTCTCCAACACCAACATATGACTGGTAATGAAAACATGACAAACCTGCCATTACACTCATTAATGATAAATTCCAGCACAACAAGGTGAATTTGAGTAAAAAAAAAAAAAGTATGATATGTGAATATATGTCTTATTAATCTCATATGTATAGCATTATTAATTTTCTATATTATTACTGCATGATGTGCATAACACTGTCTTTGTTTTACCTTTACATTTTTACAGAACAGGGTGAAATTAATGATTATTTTCATTGTCAATTAAAGTGTTGGATATTAGGTTGATCTTTAAAATGTCAGAAGCCAAAAAATACCCCAACTGAGGCAAGAAAGCAGAAAATACTGACATTTACGAAGCAGCATTAAGATCATTTTTACCTCTTTAAAATATGACTCCCGCCATGTATTGATTATGAACAGTGACTAATGGATGAATAATTGATGAATCATGTTAATGCAGTAACTTTGTACATTAATCTTGCATCCATTATCCCAATTCAGAGCACATCTTGTACAGATCTTTATCCATGTGCTAATTTACATTTACTATGACAAAGTGCTAAATTATCTACTGTCAAAGGTTGCATTCATATTCCACAGGCACCTTCATCAGTCATTTACACAGCACGGATGGACAGCAAAAGGCAAAGAGTTTAATTAACGTCGCATTGACATAGGGATACAGCATCAATTATGTAATTAACACTGTCGCTGTGATAAAATAACAACTGACTCACTCACATAACTTCTTTGTGGTACTACACGACCAGATTTGACAAAGAAAACACTTTGCATAATTTGTTTATCCTTTTAACCTCAGAAATTGCAAGAGGGCTGCGGCCAACTTGGCACGATATACTACAGTAAATATTTAAATGCTTGCATGACACAACCAGTTTGAGTCAGTCTGGTGGATTTTGATATTTATGCCATCTGACGACTGTAAGTGGGATGAATTTTCCAGTGTTTTAGGACGTGCAAAACCCTTCCGGTAAAATGTTCAGAGCAGACTAAGATGAGAAAATGGGCGTTTAAACCATCTGTTAATATAAAACTGAGTGACTCAAGTTCTTTTGTTGCCTGTAGATACGCTACAAGACAATATTCAGATGTGTCTATTATCACAATGAGACTGCGACAACCATAACCCAAACCGTTTGAGAAGCTTTATGCCTTCAGCACAAAAACAGACGAACACGACGATGTTTTGGTGTAAAGTAAAATGCATCACATATTTTGCATTCGCTCTGTCTCTATACATAAGATGAATGACTGTTGTAATGGATATGAATGAAAAAAAAAAACAATGGATGCATGTTTTATCTACTGCAACATAAAGGGAAAACCCTAACAAGTATCTACTATTGAGTTCAGGGTGTGATTTTAATGCTATCACATTCCACTTTTGAGTCAACGGAGAATCACATTAAGCGGATAATTTGCTACACCAACATGCAACTCTTAGTCATTACAGCATGTTCCTTTATCACCTGGTGGATTTTATTATCACGCAACACAAAAGAAAAAAAATAAGCACATTTGTCTCCTCTTAGAAGAAGAAGAAAGGAGAAGGCTGATACCACAGTTTCATGTAATAATTATCTCTGTAGCTCAGCAAATTGTTTTGTGCTCTCCTCTGATGTTTTCTCAAATATGGAGAAAATAGAAGTGTAATGAGGGGTACAAAATAAAACATCTTTGCATTTCAGAGACATATGCAGTTTCCTCACTTCAATGACCCAGCTTCTTGCTGATATGTATATTTAATTGGGTGTCATTTAACTCAGTGAATATTCAGTGAGAACATTTTCTTTTTTTATTGTTATTTCATTCTTAAAGGATGCGGGATGCGGATGTTGTTAGCAACAGATTAAAGAGATTGATCTTTAGATGGATGACCTTTTTTTTTTTTGAGATATCTCACTAGTAATGATGCAGTGGTTGACCAGAGGTTGCATTCTAACTTTCAAGACATTTGGCTTTTTTCTATTACTTATTCTTTTTCATCCTTTTCTGGTATTTTTTTCTGAAGCGTCCATTGCTTAGCCTTTGCTCATAAATCTTATGATGTAAATAAACCTCATACATTTCCTACCCACCAGGCTCCAGCCTCATACGGCTTATAAACTTAAAAAACTTGACTAAACTTTTTCTTAGGATATATTATCCTACACAATGCACAGCATAAAGACACTTGCTCTATGCTGCAAAATAGCATGAAAATTGCCTGCAGCCATAGTCACAAATGCTCTTCTTTGGAATTTGTTTTTATTAGATTCTAAATAAAAGTCATGTTTCTTGTTTATGTTCCTTTTACTAGTTGGGATAAAGAATGAACGTAGGCTACTACTCTGGATTCACCCCGGGACATGTCATCTTCACTTAAGGGTGACATTTTTCTCATAAAACCGTAACACAGCACCGACAAATTGCGCGTAATGTCTTGGCTCTTAACCCTTCAGATTCCCAAATTACGCATGACGCGCCTCATGAATTAAGAAGTGACCAAAAAGGGGGGGGGGTCTTTGAAAGGCTCTTGCGCACCCCACACACACCCTTATGTCCTCACTCCCCTCTCTCTCTCTCCTTTCCTTGAATCCTTAAGGCTAAATACTCATCCACTCGCTGTGTGCGTCAACGAGCGGTCTCTACTGCTCGGGACAAAACCGCACGCAGCTGCTTTCGTTTCCAGAGCACGAGAGGAGGCGAACAGCAGCGGAGCCCACGTTTGTTTGCTGCGGGGATTTTTTACCTCAGATGGACTTGATAGAGAGGAAAAGATCACATAGTCTAGCGTCTTATCGCTTTAGTTTAAGTGCTGTTTGAAGAAAACAAACTTGCACGCCTTAATGTGTTTTATGTGGTTGCGCTCAACAGTGAGGTAGAGTTTTTTATTCTGGCTCTTAACCCATTTTTTTTTTTTTTTTTTTTTTTTAAACCAGCGTGATATTTATCCCGTAGATGCGGCTGCCGGGGTCGGTTTCTGAGCCCTGCAGGATCAGCCTGTCATAGGGCATGATGGTGATGATGATGATGATGATTTCTCCGGTTCTTCTGAAGTGCATGAGGAATATTTCTTCGGAGATGCTGCTGCTGCTGCTGGTGCCAATTCTGTGCGTTTTACCTCGGACTGGAGCGGCTCCTTCTCAGTCAACAGAGCAGCTGGACATGGGGGTGGTAAGTTTTCTACCCTCATGCATGTGGGCATAAGTTTATTTCTTTATTGTTTTGTATTGTCATGATTTTACTTATTATTACTTTTGCACATGGGCAGTAGGGTGTGAAGTTTTAGTGTCTGATACCACAAGTGGACGTGAGCTGATGTGTTTTCTGCCATATCCACTCTTGGAAATTGGCTGCTTCTCCCACCTATTTATGCATAACGCTGGCAGATGCTGACTGCTCCATATACTTGCTCTGAATTTTAACACATCACAGCAGCCCAGTGTACCGGGTAGAGTGCAGCCACAACGTGATGGAAAATAAAATAAGAGCCTCACTCTCCAGAGCCGAAATCAGGATTACGGTAATGGCTTGCGATAAATAAATGTAAATGTATTTGCCTTGGCGGACTATCGACCTCTTCCACAGTCTGCTGACATAGTACATATCCTGAACTGATGAATGGTAAAGGGGACAACAGGGGCTCACTGCCAACAACAGGGACAGACCTCACCATTAGACCTTATTGGATGTTTCCTTTTCCTGGTCATGCCTCTAAACATCATGAGTTCTCCAATATGCCATCAGATTCCAAGTTGGAACAATTACAGGATTCAGTAGTTCATGCTTGGGGGGGGGGGTGTTCTTCAATGCAAGGATGCAGCAAGATTTGACCAAAATTGATTGGTTTCTTATTAAATGATAGTTTAATTATAATGACATGAGTGGAAGGGGGTTACTGAGAGGTGGGAAATTAAAGGGTAAACCCAATGGGAACAGTCAGGGAATGGTTTGATGGAAATAATCTGAATCACATGGCATTCGCTGTTACCTGATCTCATCCCAGTTGGACACCTGGGACATTTTGGACCAGTGTGTTATAGCAGGTGGCCTGAGTAAGACTTCACCTTGGTTTTCATTTGCCTTTTTTTTTTTTAAACCGTCTCTATTAATATTTATCTCTTTGTTGCAGCAGATTCATATTAGTCACACTTATCCACGAGTGATGACTAATTGTTTACATTAAAGATTCATATCAACACACGTTTTTTTTCTCTTTGGGCTCCAGTGTTTCTTATCTGCACATATTCACTTAATAATTCAGTACAGAGGTGCACAGGAGCATCAATGGGTTCATGTGAGGCTCCTGCTCCACTAAGTTCTGTCTCTTTGCTCTAGTATCTCTTGCATCATCAGTTGCTTGTTTTTTTTCCTTCTTGTTTCTGGGCACAGATGCCTGATCATGAACCGTATCATCTGAAAGACTTACAGTAGCTGAGGTTTTTCTGCATTGCTTGATCTCCTATCTCACCTGTGGATGAGCGCTGCGTGGGGGAAACCGCTCATGCCCTTGATGTTGCACATTAGAGGTCTTTCTTATGCTCATTCAGAGGTCAGCAGGGACTGACAGGATAGTCAGACCTGAGATTAGTGAGTAGAACTTTGTGACGCTTTAATATTGTTAGAAATGTTTGGTTCATTAGTATTAATTAGCTTGTGAATATGACCAGCATAACTCAGATATAGAATTAGCACAACAACATGAGAAAAACTCTCTGCCCAGTATAAGAGAAGAGTATTTTTCCCTTGGTTTGGTTTATATCCCCACAGATATGTTTCCTTCTAGATTCACCCTGTTTTATAGTTTGCTGTGGATGATCTGGTGTTTGGACGACCAATCTTTTAAATCTACCTTAATACTAGAAGCTTACAAAGCTCTTGTTTGAGGCTGTGAGCAAACACTTTTCTTTCTTACACACCATGTCATCATTAGAGTTTTTACCTCAATAGTTCAATATTCACTGCTGTTTTATTCAATGCCTTCTGAGAATCTGTTGTAATGCCGGCTTATGTGTGCTTGTTTTTGTGAGTCTACAAACAAAAATAAAAAATGCTAATTTTCAGTAAGATTCACAGCACAAATGGGCATTTTTAATACATGGGATTATTCAGTTTTGTCGTAATATTCAACTACGTTTAGCACAGATTGAAATTGAGAGAAATTCTTTTGATTTTCTGCTGAAGACACATGTAATTTAAAACTAAAGAGTAAACGGTCAGGGTCACGTAGGATAAGCATCATTTCAACCTCTTTTCAATGAGGACAGATCAATAGTGTATGCAAGTGTAGCTACAGACTGGGCTGCATTGCAAGATCCTATTGATGTGAAAAACCTCTATTGAGTGGAAGTCCAGAAGAAAAGAAAAAGCACAGGGTGTTTCTGAAAGCCTGGTGGTGATTGAGGTGACGGGAAAGATGAAATGTGAGACATGAGTCTAAGAAGTCATGTTGACATTAAAGGCAGCCTCAGTAGTTCTGTGGTTACTGGTTTTGTGTGAAATGAATGTGAGACAGATGGACAGATGAGTGCCTGTCCACAGGGCACCCTCCTCCCCTGTGTCTGCCTGATTGACTTTTAAATAAGATTTCTCGTGCATGTCTGAAATTGCACTCAGCTGTTGAGAGCAGGTGGGTAATTGGCTGTTGAGGCTGTGAGATGCTTCTTCCATCTTAGCCCATGTTGTGTTCATAAGTGCCGTACATTCGGACTCAGTCCACAAAAACAACCGCCCGCCCACAGAACCGTGTCCTGGTTTCCAGCCGTGCTGCTCTCCAGTCTTATTACACTTCAGAGCTGTTGTGCCGCATCACTTGGCTTCTAGTTGAGCTTGTGTGCTGAAAGCATCTGTCTGTCTTTTCAACTACTGTACACGGTGACCATAATGAAACTGAGCCACAAACTTAAGCACAGCTCAGAGGCATTCTGTTTCAGGCAGTGCTGTTATCAAGCCCAACATGCAACTGCAGAGCGCTCATTTGCAATATCAGCATTTAGGGGAACTGCTACATAACAACCAAAATGTTTCAGCTCATCATATCACTCCACTCCTGATGGCTGTTTTCTGCGCTGATACAGAATGATTGAGCTCCTTTGGGGACTATTTGACCTCAGAGGCTGAACTTTACTTACTTACCAGCTGTTGTAACATCAAGTGAATCGGCATCTGATAAAACCATCCTAATTATTATTTAATCTGCCACAGAAAGTGACTTTGAAGAAGTCTTTGTAGCATTTAATCATTTTTAATGAGCAAAATTTAATTTCATACATTTGTATGCAATTTGAGCAAGAAATCCATACAAGCGTGAGTCTAAAGGGACAACCACACCCTGCCAATCTGTGTCTACTACTTATTTTGCTTTATAATTTCTTCAATGAGAATACCATCTGCTCTCATGTCAGCCCAGTTAAAAAAAAAAAAAAGGCTACCAGAGGCCTCCTTCCAGTTCTATTCCCTCTTATTCTCCCTCCCTGCTAGACCTCATAATACTGAGTTCTCATGCTTCTTAGTCTGCCCGGCACCACTACCACCATCCTTATTAGCTCTGCCTTTGCCACTGATGAGTACGTACTTCATGAGTATCATATTCTCTCCCTTCAGTGTTTTAGTCTCCTTTCTTCAGTTTTTGTCTTCCAAATCTAGATAGGAGGATTTCCTCTGATTACAGCCAGAGGCCAGGGGATAGTGGAGGCTCAAATAGAGAGAAGGATGCAGTGACAGTCAAGGGAAGCAGCAATGAACGTAATCAAGGTCGTGGAAAAGAGCACAATGAAATGAAACAGAAGTGTTCTGTTTATTATTTTTGTGTATCTGCATAATACTTCAGCTAATACCTCTGGATATTGTACCTTTGAGGTATGTTTTCACCAAATTACCCAGTTGCGGAAAAAATGACAAGATGCTTTTATGTCCTCTTTCTTGCAGCCCCATGCTGGTCTATTTGGTACTTTTAGCAATGGTGTCCTACTTAACATCAGGAATGTGACCTTTCTTTCTGCAGCAGTGGGGTTTATATTCAGGCCGAGGACACTTTTCTTTTTTTCTTTGGCGTTTCAAGTGCAACAGGACTTCACAGTTTAACAGGGTATATCATTTTGTTATAATTGACAAAGAGCGCAGGAGCCTGTTAAGCAATTAATATGTGGCCCGTTCACGGCTTCTCAGGCAGAATGAAACCAACCAATCCTTCAATCCCCTTGTATCAAATCTGCCATCACAGCTTTAGCTAAGTGAAAAAGTTCTCTAGACAGCTGCAAGTTTCAGAGGAGGTTGTCTCTGAGTTTGTTATATCCTTAGAGGCCAATTCAGCAAGGATCTTAAAAGGGCCCTGACACTTTATTGGCTGCCACTGTAGCATGGCGGTGCAGAACTGATGTGTGGCAGCAGCAAGACTCCTGCATCATATGTTCAGTAAATTATAACACATAGATTTACAGATGCATTTAGAAAAGTATTTCCATGAATTAATAAACTTGATGTTATAGATGGGAGCAGCTTGGTTATTTAAGTTGGTGAAATGGCAATTAGCCTTTACATTTTGACATATACATTGAGTAATAAAGATATATGTAGGCAGTGTAGGGTCAGTTACTAAGAATGGGTGCAGCTTAACGAGCATGATTCACTTCAAATATATTTAGCCATACAGAAGTGTAGATGCTGTTTATATCCCCCCTAACTGATAGATAAGCAGTCCAATGAGGCAAAAAAAAAACATGCGTCAAGGGGGTTACATTTACATCTGTTTGTTGGTCGTCTGTCAAAAGGACTGCACAACTACTTCACAGACTTTCATGAAAATTAGAGTGACAGGCCATGGGCCAAGGATGAACCCATTAAGATGTGGAGCTGGTCCATAAAAAGGACAAGTCCTGGAGGTTTGACCCCATTTCTATCTCCTCCTAACACTTAATTAGGAGGGACATAGCGATCTGTCCTCCTCCTGTCTATACGTCCACGTGTCTGTTGTCATTTTGTTTCTTGAGTATAACTATAAAATCCCTTATATGTATTTACAAACCCCATTATAATTTATTGTTAAGCCTATTATTGTTTTGTCAGTCATCTGTTCACATTGTTTTTCATCAGTTTATTGCACATGATCAGCTAGAAAATGATTAAATAAAAACCTTGTAAACTACTCAAGAATCTAAACTAACATCACTAACAAGTAGGAGTTTTAGCTTATTGAAATAGTGCATGTGGCCAAAATAAAGCACCGTGGAGCCTTAGCAGAGGTGATATGTGTCTGTACCAAGTGCCTTTTAACTTTAGAGACATTTTTTTTCAAGCTGCATCACCTCACTGAGAGGAACTCCATGATATCATTTCATATGACGCATCTGCACACTCCATCATGTAGCATTGGATTTTACACATATTTAGGACTATTATGGAAAAGTAACCTATCAAATGTTTTATTTTTGACTTTAATATGGATAGTGCTTTTTTATTTTATGAAAAGTTTGAAGAAGTGTTTTAGAAGTTTTGTTGCTAGCAGGTGATGCATCTTTTCTTTTTTTTGACTGAAATGATCAATACCTGTGTGGTACAACTAGCTAAAGAGGTTCTTTGAGGGCAGTTATGTCTGGGCAATATTGTTATTTTGTTATTTTGTTTAAAAGAACTCTGAGAAGACTTAGACTAGCTTGCTTGCTTTTCATTTCAAAAGAAATGCCTGAAAATGTGCATTTGTAGTCACATCACACTGGTTCTGCCTCAACTATTTTTGTTCGATTTTTACAGTGGTAATAGATTTAATATTGTGGGTGAGTAGTGGAAGAGTATTACTGTTTTCCACAACAGAGCTGCACGCAATAGTCCTTTTCCATTGCCTTGAACTGACTCCAGTACTTGACTTGTGTTTAAGAGCGCTAGCCCACTCCGCGGCTCCCCATATAGAAAACCTCAAATCAGCTCCATGTGGACAGTTCTATTTTAGCCAAGTAGCCCCGCCCCTCCTTCTTGTCTCAGACCAGATCAAGGTTTTTGGTTGCTATTGCTATTCAAAGGGCCGACCAGATCTTGTAATTACAGTGGTTTCTGGTGTTGTGCTGGCTCGCATGCTGAAGCCTAAAATAACCCACAGGACAGGCAATTGAACTGCCAATAGACGGCTTTAATAGCACGATCAAGAAAACCCAAAGCAACAACAAAGCTCCTCTGAAATTGCTTGCAGAAACTGGCAGAATTATAATAAATGTGGTTTGTGCGCATGCATGTCAGTCTGTTCTCATTTGTGCGCTGCATTCAAATGTGTGTACGCATGAGTGGATGCGTTGGTGTGCATCACGGCCACATTGGTGATCTCATAGTTTGTCTCTCATTAACATTCGTCATTTCATAACGAGTCACAGTGGGCTGAATGATGAAAAGCAGTAAAAGGGAGAGGACGGAGAGGATAAAGATGATTTATCTTCTGAGGAGTCAACTTCAAGATCGTTATGTGATCACCATACCATTTCTCTGAAGGTCCAAGTGAAATGACAAGAACTGGACCAGATGAGGAAGGGGAGGAGGACCCAGAAAGAGATGGATTGGGTGGCAAAGATAAGCTATGGCTTCATCTACAACTAATTAGGTCCACTCTGTTTAGTCCAGTACTGACACTCATCTTCCTATTGAATGGATCTAATGAGCCTCTAAGAGTCAGTAGAATTTGATGTGATATTCATGATTGTGTGAAAAGCTTTTTCCAGTGTCTGTACTTTTTCTTTCTTTCTTTTTTTTTAAAATTTGTTTATTTGGAGTTTTGCAGAAATTGAGCAATACAAACATTGCATCATATGTAACAAAAAAATAGAAATGAATTGTTGCACCTTTTTTTTTTTACATGTATACAAAAAACCAAAAACAAAACAAAACAAAAAAAACAAACAAACCCAGAATAGCTAAACCAACCTTCTTCATTAACACACAAAAGTGTTTAAAAGGTTCACATTTAAAGTAATGATGCATTGTGTGTTACACAAGGTAAATTGCCAAAAAGAAAAGAGGACCAGACAGAAGAATGAACATCAAGATTAATCTGGAACATAGGGGAAATGAATTTGTTTGACTAGTTTGGAACAAAGGATTCCAGATTTGTGTGAATTTATCAGCAGAGGCATGAAGTGTCATTCTAATTTCATCCAGTTTGAGAAAATACAGGACACAGAACAATACAAATTTGAGTTAACAATAGGCTCACAATGTGTTTCTAAAACAGACATGCATGAATGTGAGCACGTGTGTATTTTTACTGCAGAGATGGCCAGCATTCCTTAGCTAATACCAGAAAGATATTGTCGTCATATTGCAGATCACTATAGTAACACATGGCAGCTCATGCAGACTGTATGAACTGCATACAAGGACGGTCCATGAACACAACACAAGTACAGTGTTGTACTTCATCTGGCTTCTAGAGAGACACATATTAAGTCTCAAGTCTGCCCATAAACCCCAGTGTCATGATTTTAACAGTTTCTAAGCTCTGAGGATTTGACGGGAGGAAAATGATGTTAATTGAAATTACCTTTTGTTGTGATCTGGTTTAATTACTCTCAAATATGATGCAATGAAAAAAAAAATCATCATCTTTCTCATATTTTTTTCCATTCCCCATCTGTGTTCATTATTTGTTTTAACGACAGTGTTCATGAGTAAATCAAACTCACACCAGTTAAAAACACACTCTTCAACTGCAAACTAAGCATGAATTTGGCCAGATGGAAGCCTTCATTGACATTTAAGATGGTCACGATCTTTATTTCTGGAATGCATTGACAACTACTTTTGAAATATAAATATTTCTGTTTAGAGTTACACAAAGTTACATTATAACACATGCATAGACAAAACAGCAGATTAAAGAGGACTGAAATCGATCTGTTAAGCTTTTTGTGTAACTTTACAGCCTTCCCTTATATCCTCCCTATCTAGGGACATTGGGGGGAGCTATATTGACTGCCTGTGTCTGTGGGCTTTGGCTGGGTGCCACGCCACATTACCGCCCACAGAGAGAGGAACTTCAAAGAAGGTTTCGGGGCATTTTGCCTCTGCGGAGCCACCGAGACTTGAGCCTGTTAAATTAAGCTCCAGTTACAGGGGATGTTCTAATTGGCTCCATCATGCTGTTTATCCTTAATCTGGGGCTCACATTTGTTTAAGTCCGCTTTCTTCATCGCATTGCATGTCTCTCTATCCTTTTATCAACACTTCTATTTGAAGATGTTTTATGGCCTGACAAAGCTTCCGTTACTTTCCATGCTGTGCATTCACGGCTGTATGTGTGTGTCTTTTATACTCTGCATTCTGTTTCTGATGGTTTTGTGGGATAGACCACAGCAGCTGTCAGACGGGACTTAGGTTACGTTTAGACTGCAGGCAAATGTGGCCCAAATCTGATTTTTTGCCCATATGTGACCTGTATCTGATCTGTTAAAGACAGTTTCAACAGCACAAATCTGATTTTTTCAAATCCGACCAAGGCTACTTTCATACGTGGTCCTGAATCCGATATGTATTTGATATTTTGCGATGCGACTTAAGTCTGAACAGTCAGGTCGCATTTATCCGACCTCTACGTCATTGAAATGCGACCAACGTCACAATTCTGCGTCCTAGGAGGAGGAGTGTCGGGAAAAACATATGTACTTCCATAAACACAGTGCGTGACTGTGTGGTCATGTATTACGTCAGGACCTCTTTTGCGCATGCGGGTCACTTCAGGGTCCCATTCAGTTCATACTCAAAACTGATAGAAGTGGCATTTAATGTGTAATATGAACGAGCACACAAAAAAATCGGATTTCACCAAAAAATCTGAATTGTGCATTAAGACCTGCTGTCTGAATGTAGCCTTGGACACATTTTCTAGATATTCTTCAGTGACCCATGGGATACATTATTGTGCACTGGGTTGGGCTCCAAATCCCACCTAAAATAATCCAATGTCCAAAAGTTCAGACCTGATGGGATGGCTTGTCTAGCTGACCTCTTAAAACTAGGGTCGAGTTACTGCTGGTGCAGATCACGTACAACTATTCTTTGCAAACAACCTATAGCCAGTGTGGTCCCAGAAAAAAAAAACATCTTTCTCACCTTTTCAGGATTCATCAGCCTTTTTCTGCATCATCATTCTCTGCAGATTATGTATGAGTACTTGAGCTGACAAACGTTCAGCTCAAATTATGCTGATTCTGCTTCACATTAAAAGTGTGACTTCCATGTATCAGATGCCTCATCCACACTAATGCAGATATTTTGCAAAACTGATATTTTTCTCTGTTTAGTCCTCTCATCCACACGTAAAAGGTGTTTGTCCAACCTTAGACAGATCTTTAAAAAACAAAAAGACACACACACTGTCTCTGCTTTGTGTGTATCCATGTGGACGATGGTGGCGTCCTGCCCCCATCATTCCTGCGTTGTTGCTTTGTGTAATGAACATGCACCTTAAACATCAAATACAGGTGGATAAGTCAGTGTATGACCTGCAGCAGATCGCAGTCAGCACCAGTACATACAAACAGGACCAGACCCTACTGATATCATGGCAAAATCTACTTTAAAAATCTACTTTATATAAAAAATACACTTTGACAACCCATACTAACACTCAAAATAAAGTGTATAACTTGCTGTTGCAGCTCAGCTTCATGATAAAGACTAAAGCCTCTGCATCTGCTGTGTCCATAGTTTAAAGTTCAACAGAAACTATGGGTTGGCTGAGCATCTCTACTGGTTTGTTGTCATTTTTGCATGTGGACAGAGTACAATTTATGTACAATTTAAACAAACAAACAAAAAAAATGCCTGACTAGAAAAATATGTACATGTCTATGGAAAGGGCATTAGTTGATATGATGCTGCCTACGACCAAAACTTTTTCATTTAATAATAATAATAATAATGGATTAGATTTATATAGCGCTTTTCTATTAACGCATACTCAAAGCGCGTACAATG